>JAPDNY010000670.1:0-27972 GCA_029375565.1 Gekko gecko
TTGGGGTGGGGCAACAGTGGGAGGGCTTCTAGTGTCCTGGCCCCACTTCTGGACCTCCTGATGGCCCCTGGTCTTTTTGTCCACTGTGTGACACAGAGTGTTGGACTGGATGGGCCATTGGCCTGATCCAACATAGGCTTCTCTCTTATGTTCAAGTACAGGACTGGTGTTCTGTAAGGAGAGGTGTTCTGGTTGGTCTCCTGTGGTTGGAGACCCCCTGCAGCCATCCCAGGGGAGCCAAAAACAAACTGGGTAACCTCTGCTGCCACCAATGGCTCTGAGAGTATCTCCTGGACATCTGGCACTCAGTACCTGGGTTCCTGTTTAGAGGCTCCTTCTCTGGTTCTGCGCCTTTGGCTATACTACAAACAAGAGCTGGAGCAATTTATCACAACTTCACAATTTCAAGCTATCATGCTCCAGGGATGGTGAGTTTATCAGCTACCCATCCCCATTATCACACATCTGACAGCAAGAGCAGATAAGCATGGTGTGTTTCCAGAAAGTGTTCAAAATATAAGGAAAGTGAATTAATGAATAAAAAGAATACACATGTATGCAAGAATTTCTGACTGAGCATGGGATCAAAGAAAAGGTGAAAATGTGCAGTCCCCTTTTCCTGCATTCACAACTTATCCTAAATTATGTTTAATCAGGACAGGCTAGCTTTACTTGGAGCTGCAGTAGTTTAAAGTTCAGCATCATCTTCATTCTCCTAGTTGGAACTTCTCCCCATTGTCCCTTGCTGCATGGACAAGATGGACTCTCTTAAGTAACAGTTTAATCCATCATAGCCATCACACAGAAAATGAGGGAGAGAGACCCTGGCTTCTTCCTTGAGACTGCCTGGCCAACTGTCCATTGGCCTCTTGTAAGAACATAAGACAGAAGCCAATGTTGGATCAGGCCAATGGCCCATCCAGTCTCACACTCTGTCACACAGTGGCCAAAAATACCAGGTGCCATCAGGAGGTCCAGCAGTGGGGCCAGGACACTAGAAGACCCTCCCACTATTGGCCCCCTCCCAAACACCAAGGATACACTGCATCACTTGCCCCAGACTGAGAGCCCCTATCTCTACCTTGTGGCTAATAGCCACTGATGGACTTCTGCTCCATATGCTTATCTAATTCCCTCTTGAAGCCATCCGTGCTTGTAGCCACTACCACCTCCTGTGGCAGTGAATTTCATGTGTTAATCACTCTTTGGGTGAAGAAGGACTTCCTTTTATCTGTTCAAACCCGACCGCTCAGCAATTTCATGGAGTGCCCATGAGTTCTTGTATTGTGAGAAAGGGAGAAAAGTACTTCTTTCTCTAACTGCTCTATCCCATGCACAATCTTATAAACCTTGGTCATCTCACCCCTCAGCCGTCATTTCTCCAAGCTAAAGAGCTCCAAGCGTTTTAACCTTTCTTCATAGGGAAAGTGTCCCAACCCTTTTATCACTGTACCCTTTTCTGCAATTTTCCCAATGCTATAATATCTTTTTTGAGGTGTGGTGACAAGAACCGTACACAGTACTCCAAATGAGGTCGCACCATGGATTTATACAGAGGCATGATGATACTGGCTAATTTGTTTTCAATTCCCTTCCTAATAATCCCCATCATAGCGTTGGCCTTTTTTAATTTCAGTGAGTTATCTACTACGACTCCAAGATCTCTCTCTTGGTCCGTCTCTGCCAGTTCAGACCCCATCAACGTGTATTTATATTTAGGATTTTTGGCTCCAATGTGCATCACTTTGCACTTGGCCACATTGAACCCCATTTGCCACGTTGACGCCCACTCACCCATCCTCAACAGATCCCTTTGGAGTGCCTCACAATCCTCCCTGGTTTTCACCACCCTGAACAACTTCGTGTCATCTGCAAATTTAGCCACTTCACTGCTTACTCCCAACTCCAAATCATTAATGAACAAGTTAAAAAGCATCGGACTGAGCACTGATCCCTGCGGTACCCCACTGCTTACCACCCTCCACTGAGAAAATTGCCCATTTATACTCACTCTCTCTTTCCTATTAATTAGCCAGTTTTTGATCCACAAAAGGACTTGTCCTTTTATCCTGTGACTATTGAGCTTACTTCCTGAGTTGGACTCTACCAAAGAGTGGCTATCTCACAGAAGGCAAGGGAGAGAGACCCTGGCCCCTTCCTTGAGCCTGCCCGGGTGGCTATCTTTTGGCTTCTCCCCTCTCGGAGCCCATCAGGGGTCGCCTATCTCACAGAAGGCGAGGGAGAGAGATCCACACGCTATGCCGAGCAGCAGGCAGAACAGTTTTTTTGGCTGCTGCTGCTATCTTGTTAGATCTTTATAATGTTTTTTGTTGTTGTTTTAATTTGCCTTATGAGTTTTTAAAACTGGGAATGAGGGACATCAATATCTTAAATAAATAAAGCGTCCCAGTTAATAACCTGGCTGCTGCCTCCCGTGCCGCCCTGAGCGCTCTTCCGAGGCCGCTCCAAGCAGAACAAACGGCAGCCATCCAGCCCGGAGGGTCCCCCAGCGCAGATCGCTCTGGCCGGATCGTCTCTTTCCAGACGGGGGTGCAGGTGGCAAACCAGCCCCCGTTGGCGAAAGGCACTTTGCACAAGAGACCCCCCTCCTCCTTGGGTGCTCATAACTGAAGCTGGATCTGGGAGCGCTCCCTGCCTGGGTGGAATTCCCGCAGCAGTTTCATATTAACTAGTGGGGAGAGGCAGAGACTCTTGGAAATGCACAGGACAACTGCTGCAGCGCAGAGCAAAGGCAGAAATCTGTGGGATCAGGACCAATGCTCCCTCTGACCTACGGAGTCTTGTGAGCAAAAATTCTACTTTGTGAGCTCCGGGCATTAAAGTTGTGAGCGAGCAATTTGGCTACAGATAAAAGGAAGTCCTTCTTCACCCAAAGAGTGATGAACACATGGAATTCACTGCCGCAGGAGGTGGTGGCAGCTGCAAGCATGGACAGTTTCAAGAGGGAATTAGATAAGCATCTGGAGCAGAAGTCCGCCAGTGGCTATTAGCCACAGGGTATAGATGGGAACTCTCAGTCTGGGGCAGGTGATGCACTCTATTCTTGGTGCTGGAGGGGGCAGCAGTGGGAGGGCTTCTAGTGCCCTGGCCCCCCTGCTGGACCTCCTGAGGGCACCTGGTATATTTTGGCCGCTGTGTGACAGAGTGTTGGACTAGATGGGCCATTGGCCTGATTCAACATTGGCTTCTCTTATGTTCTTATATTAACCTGCACCCGTCAAAATGGCCAACTGTCATTGCCCTTGGGGCACTTTATCGGGGGGGGGCGTAGCTTGGACCCCGTAAATCCAATCCTTACCAAACTTGGAGGGCAGGTAGAGGAGAGGCATCTGGATATCTGCTATGACTCTGAAATCTGTGTGTGACAGAGTGTTGGACTAGATGGGCCATTGGCCTGATTCAACATTGGCTTCTCTTATGTTCTTATGTTCACATGTACTGCATAAATTAGTTGGCTCTAGAGCCCATCCTTCCTTAGCTAAGATCAAAAACGTATGAGCCGGAGGCTAAAAAACTGTGAGCTAGCTCACACTGACTCAGCTTAGAGGGAACACTGATCAGGACCATTGTCACATGGTACATCCCACTCCTGCTCCATCAAAGTGCCATAGTTCATTGTATCCAAACCCAAGGTGCAACAGAATCAACAAGGACACCCTGTTCCTCTCCTGACTTGGCTGTTCATCAGGGTGACCAAACCCATTTTGGTCCTGCACTTGGCTCAGAAGCCATGACCAGGGGCCATAGCTCAGTGGCTGGAACATCTGCTTGGCATGCGGAAGGTCCCTGGTTCAGTCTCCAGCATCTCCAGTTAAAGATCAGGTAGGAGGTGATGGGAAAGATCTTTGCCTGAAGCCCTGGAGAGCTGCTGCCAGTCTGAGTAGACAATACCGACTTCGATGGACCAAGGGTCTGAGTCAGTAGAAGGCAGCTTCAGGTGTGTTTGGAGAGTGGCTGTGGCTCAGTGGGAAAGCCTCTGCTTGGCATGCAGAAAGTCCCAGGTTCGATCCCTGGCATCTCCAGTTAAAAGGACTAGGCAGGGGGTGATGGGAAAGACCTCCACCTGAGAACCTGGAGAGCGGCTGCCAGTCTGAACAGACAAGACTGACCTTGATGGACCAAAAGTCTGATTCAGTAGAAGGCAGCTTCTTGTGTGTTCATGAAATAGGTCCAAATCATCACTACCAAGCAGGAATGTCTGGGGAAGAGCTGCTGCCACCATGCACTTGAGCATCTGGCTCAAGAAGGGAAGATTTGCCACCAGAAGATAGTTGGCTAAATCCTTAGAGTCTGGGTGAGAAGCCTTGAGGAGCCAAATACACTGTTGGCCAGGACCATTTGCTCCTTCAGTGAGGTAGTTACCCTGAGGCCCTCCCTCTAAGCAAGATCTCATCAGCTGTTCCCATGGAGCACCTAGCATCCCGTCTCACACAATGGTCAACCTGGAGGGCCAACAAAGAGGGCAGAGAGGCCGAGGCCTTCATAAGAACCTAAGAAGAGCCCTGCTGGATCAGACCAGTGAGGGTCCACTTAGTCCAGCATCTCATCTCACACAGTGGCCAACCAGTTCCTCCTGAGGTCCAACAAAGAGGGGACAGAGGCTGAGGCCTTCATAAGATCATGTGGATGAATCCTGCTGGATCAGACCAGTGAGGGTCCATCTAGTCCAGCATCCCATCTCACACAGTGGCCAACAAGATCATGTGGATGAATCCTGCTGGATCAGACCAGTGAGGGTCCATCTAGTCCAGCATCCCGTCTCACACAGTGGCCAACCAGTTCCTCCTGAGGTCCAACAAAGAGGGGACAGAGGCTGAGGCCTTCATAAGATCATGTGGATGAATCCTGCTGGATCAGACCAGTGAGGGTCCACTTAGTCCAGCATCCCGTCTCACACAGTGGCCAACCAGTTCCTCCTGAGGTCCAACAAAGAGGGGACAGAGGCTGAGGCCTTCATAAGATTATGTGGATGAATCCTGCTGGATCAGACCAGTGAGGGTCCATCTAGTCCAGCATCCCATCTCGCACAGTGGCCAACAAGATCATGTGGATGAATCCTGCTGGATCAGACCAGTGAGGGTCCATCTAGTCCAGCATCCCGTCTCACACAGTGGCCAACCAGTTCCTCCTGAGGTCCAACAAAGAGGGGACAGAGGCTGAGGCCTTCATAAGATCATGTGGATGAATCCTGCTGGATCAGACCAGTGAGGGTCCATCTAGTCCAGCATCCCGTCTCACACAGTGGCCAACCAGTTCCTCCTGAGGTCCAACAAAGAGGGGACAGAGGCTGAGGCCTTCATAAGATCATGTGGATGAATCCTGCTGGATCAGACCAGTGAGGGTCCACTTAGTCCAGCATCCTGTCTCACACAGTGGCCAACCAGTTCCTCCTGAGGTCCAACAAAGAGGGGACAGAGGCTGAGGCCTTCATAAGATCATGTGGATGAATCCTGCTGGATCAGACCAGTGAGGGTCCATCTAGTCCAGCATCCCGTCTCACACAGTGGTCAACCAGTTCCTCCTGCGGTCCAACAAAGAGGGGACAGAGGCTGAGGCCTTCATAAGATCATGTGGATGAATCCTGCTGGATCAGACCAGTGAGGGTCCATCTAGTCCAGCATCCCGTCTCACACAGTGGCCAACCAGTTCCTCCTGAGGTCCAACAAAGAGGGGACAGAGGCTGAGGCCTTCATAAGATCATGTGGATGAATCCTGCTGGATCAGACCAGTGAGGGTCCATCTAGTCCAGCATCCCATCTCACACAGTGGCCAACCAGTTCCTCCTGAGGTCCAACAAAGAGGGGACAGAGGCTGAGGCCTTCATAAGATCATGTGGATGAATCCTGCTGGATCAGACCAGTGAGGGTCCATCTAGTCCAGCATCCCGTCTCACACAGTGGTCAACCAGTTCCTCTGGAGGTCCACCAGTTGGGCACAGAGTGGGTGATCAGGCAGGGTGATCAGCATTTGAGAAACCCCCAAGAGAGCCACAGGAAGGCCAGATTGACTTGGAAGCTCAGCCAGGCGGGGCTGGGAGGAAGGTCTCCTGGGTCTCTTCTTCTCCACCAGGCAACAGACCCCAAAGCTCCAGATGTCAATGTCAGGTGACCCCAATCTAGTCAGCAGGTGGGTGCTTTGGCCTGCACAAAGGGGTCTTGTGTCCCTGCAACTCCTAGGGTTGCCAGGTCTGGGTTGGAAAATACCTGGAGTCTTTGGTGGTGGAGCCAGGAGAGGGTGGGGTTTGGGGAGGGGCCTCAGCATGGTGCAATGCCACAGAGTCCACCCTTCAAAGCAGCCATTTTCTCCAGGGGAGCTGATCTCTGTCAGCTGGAGGTCAGTGGTAAAAGCAGGAGATCCCCAGGCCCCACCTGGAGGCCGGCAACCCTAGGAACTCCGCAGTGCTGTGCTTTGGCTACACCCCTGAGAAGCCTTTTGGGTGCCCTCCTGGGCCGTGGCCGCCCGTCCCTGGCCCTCCTCCAAGGCGAAGTTCTCGCTCTCATTCTGGGGCGCCTCCTCCTCCGCTGCAGCTCCGGCAGCGCTCGCTCGTGACTCCAGTGTGCCTATTAAGTAATTAAGCCTTGGCACCTAACCGGCAATTTTCTTATCTCTCCTTGCTTACTCTCGAGGGCCATTATTGGGAAACTGGTTTGCGGGAGAAGTTTCCTTTTTTGGCTGCAGCCAACTCTAAATTGACTGTCTCTGCTCATTTGGAGTACCTCTCGGCAGAGATAAATGAGCCCAAACAAAGCGCCCGGGGCGGATTGCGCCAGCCTTCGCTCACCGGCTGCCGGGGCCACGGGGAGCCCATTGTGTCCTTCCCCCCGGAGCAGGGGGGGGGAGTTCCAGCCTCGCAGCTGGCCGCCGGCCTGGGGCCTCAAGGGTCCTGCTGCTTTCTCCAGGGCCCTGTGCTCTAATGGGGGCGAGGGTTGGGGGGAGAGGAGCTGCAGATCCCAGCAGCAATGGACCGTCCAGGCCAACAAAAGCTCACTTTGCTGACTCGCTACCAGCCTTTTTCGAAAATTTGGTGCTAAATGCCGAGAGACGAACAACAGAGTTTGCAATAGTGGGAAGGTTGCCAACTCCAGGCTGAGAAGTTCCTGGAGATCTTTTTTTTGGGGGGAGGAGCCTGAGAGGAATGGGATTTGGGGAAGGGTCTCAGTAGGGTATCAGGCCATTCAGCCCCCTCCCAAAGCAGCCCTTTTCTCCAGGGGGACTGATCTCTGCAGTCTGGGGATTAAGTCTGAATCCCGGGAGGTCTCCCGGCCTGACCTGGAGGCTGGCAACCCTAAACAGTAGTGCTGACCAATTGTTCATGGGTACCTGATGAGGGGAAAGAGACGCACAGCTCTCCCCGGCCTACATTTAGAAGGGGGCCAATTTCAGTGGGTAGCTGTGGTGCCTCTGACGTTTAGCTTACCGACACGTGAATGTGGGTGTGAGCGTGCATGCCCACATTTGCACTTTGCTCAGGTGTCACTGAAACACGATGCTGGTAACGGGAGGAGAACAGTACAGGGGAGCACCATCTCCTGCCTGAAAGAAATACCAAGGGAGGCGGCGGAGGGGAAATGGGCGAGGATTCTGCAGGTGCGTGCGGAAACTGGTTTAGCCCCCCCCCAAAAAAAAGTCCATTGCAAAAGAGGACTCAGAAAACGCAGAGCAGTTGTGCAATGAAACTGGTTTGGTGACGGAATCACGAAAAACACATGTGGAATGCGTTTAGACGGGCAGCTAACCTCGCCATTATGCCAGCTCGAATTTGATCCTGATCTTTTTAATCCATCGTCGCATGACCAGACATCCCTCAGGGGAATTGCCTTACCGCATACTGCCTCCGTTGTGGATTGTCTAGACGGCGTCCACAGAAGGAGGTGCGCATGGTGGGTTTTCATTTTTAAAAAAACTTTTTGCACATGCGCGTAGGCACCACAGCATGTCCTTGTTGAAGGAGGCGCGCGTGGTGGGTTTTGTTTTTAAAAAACTTTTTGCACATGCGCATAGGCATCACAGTGTGTCTTGGTTGAAGGAGGCGAGCGTGGTGGGTTTTCTTTTTAAAAAACTTTTTGCACATGCGCATAGGCATCATAGTGCGTCCTTGTTGAAGGAGGCGTGCGTGGTGGGTTTTCTTTTTTAAAAACTTTTTGCACACGCGCATAGGCATCACAGCGGTCCTTGTTGAAGGAGGCCTGTGTGGTGGGTTTTCTTTTTAAAAAACTTTTTGCACATGCGCATAGGCATCACAGCGCGTCCTTGTTGAAGGAGGTGCGCGTGGTGGGTTTTCTATTTAAAAACTTCTTGTGCATGCGCATAGGCATCACAGCGCGTCCTTTTTGAAGGAGGTGCGCGTGGTGGGTTTTCTTTTTTAAAAACTTTTTGCACATGCGCATAGGCATCACAGTGCATCCTTGTTGAAGGAGGCATGCATGGTGGGTTTTCAATTTTAAAAACTTCTTGCACATGCACATAGGCATCATAGCGTGTCCTTGTTGAAGGAGGCATGCATGGTGGGTTTTCTATTTTAAAAACTTCTTGCACATGCGCATAGGCATCACAGCACGTCCTTGTTGAAGGAGGCGTGCGTGATGAGTTTTCTTTTTAAAAAAACTTTTTGCACATGCGCATAGGCATCACAGCGCGTCCTTTTTGAAGGAGGTGCGCGTGGTGGGTTTTCTTTTTTAAAAACTTTTTGCACATGCGCATAGGCATCACAGCGCATCCTTGTTGAAGGAGGCATGCATGGTGGGTTTTCTATTTTAAAAACTTCTTGCACATGCGCATAGGCATCATAGTGCATCCTTGTTGAAGGAGGCGTGTGTGGTGGGTTTTCTTTTTTAAAAACTTCTTGCACATGCGCATAGGCATCACAGTGTGTCCTGTTTGAAGGAGACTCGCGTGTTGGGTTTTCTTTTAAAAAAAACTTTTTGCACATGTGCATAGGCATCACAGCGCGTCCTTGTTGAAGGAGGCGTGTGTGGTGGGTTTTCTTTTTAAAAAACTTTTTGCACATGCGCATAGGCATCACAGTGTGTCCTGGTTGAAGGAGGCGCGCGTGGTGGGTTTTCTTTTTAAAAAACTTTTTGCACATGCGCATAGGCATCACAGCGCATCCTTGTTGAAGGAGGCATGCATGGTGGGTTTTCTATTTTAAAAACTTCTTGCACATGCGCATAGGCATCATAGTGCATCCTTGTTGAAGGAGGCGTGCGTGGTGGGTTTTCTTTTTTAAAAACTTCTTGCACATGCGCATAGGCATCACAGCGCGTCCCTGTTGAAGGAGGCGCGCGTGGTGGGTTTTCTTTTTAAAAAACTTTTTGCACATGCGCATAGGCATCACAGTGTGTCCTGGTTGAAGGAGGCGTGCATGGTGGGTTTTCTATTTTAAAAACTTCTTGCACATGCGCATAGGCATCACAGCGCGTCCTTGTTGAAGGAGGCGTACGTGATGGGTTTTCTTTTTTAAAAAAACTTTTTGCACATGCGCATAGGCATCACAGCGTGTCCTTTTTGAAGGAGGTGCGCGTGCTGGGTTTTCTTTTTTTAAAACTTTTTGCACATGCGCATAGGCATCACAGCGCATCCTTGTTGAAGGAGGCATGCATGGTGGGTTTTCTATTTTAAAAACGTCTTGCACATGCGCATAGGCATCATAGTGCATCCTTGTTGAAGGAGGCGTGTGTGGTGGGTTTTCTTTTTTAAAAACTTCTTGCACATGCGCATAGGCATCACAGTGTGTCCTGTTTGAAGGAGACTCGCGTGTTGGGTTTTCTTTTTTAAAAATTTTTTTGCACACGTGCATAGGCATCACAGCGGTCCTTGTTGAAGGAGGCACGCGTGGTGGGTTTTCTTTTAAAAAAACTTTTTGCACATGTGCATAGGCATCATAGCGCGTCCTTGTTGAAGGAGGCATGCATGGTGGGTTTTCTATTTTAAAAACTTCTTGCACATGCGCATAGGCATCACAGTGTGTCCTGGTTGAAGGAGGCATGCGTGGTGGGTTTTCTTTTTTAAAAAACTTTTTGCACATGTGCATAGGCATCACAGCGCGTCCTTGTTGAAGGAGGTGCGCGTGGTGGGTTTTCTTTTTAAAAAACTTTTTGCACATGCGCATAGGCATCATAGCGCATCCTTGTTGAAGGAGGCATGCATGGTGGGTTTTCTATTTTAAAAACTTCTTGCACATGCGCATAGGCATCATAGTGCATCCTTGTTGAAGGAGGCGTGTGTGGTGGGTTTTCTTTTTTAAAAACTTCTTGCACATGCGCATAGGCATCACAGTGTGTCCTGTTTGAAGGAGACTGGCGTGGTGGGTTTTCTTTTAAAAAGTTTTTGCACATGCGCATAGGCATCACAGTGTGTCCTGGTTGAAGGAGGCGCGCGTGGTGGGTTTTCTTTTTAAAAAACTTTTTGCACATGCGCATAGGCATCACAGCGCATCCTTGTTGAAGGAGGCATGCATGGTGGGTTTTCTATTTTAATAACTTCTTGCACATGCGCATAGGCATCACAGTGTGTCCTGTTTGAAGGAGACTCGCGTGTTGGGTTTTCTTTTTTAAAAAAACTTTTTGCACATGCGCATAGGCATCACAGCGCGTCCTTGTTGAAGGAGGCACGCGTGGTGGGTTTTCTTTTTTAAAAACTTTTTGCACATGCGCATAGGCATCATAGTGCATCCTTGTTGAAGGAGGCGTGTGTGGTGGGTTTTCTTTTTTAAAAACTTCTTGCACATGCGCATAGGCATCACAGTGTGTCCTGTTTGAAGGAGACTCGCGTGTTGGGTTTTCTTTTTTAAAAAAACTTTTTGCACATGCGCATAGGCATCACAGCGCGTCCTTGTTGAAGGAGGCACACGTGGTGGAGTTTTCTTTTTTAAAAACTTTTTGCACATGCGCATAGGCATCACAGTGTGTCCTGGTTGAAGGAGGCGTGCATGGTGGGTTTTCTTTTAAAAAAACTTTTTGCACACGCGCATAGGCATCACAGCGCGTCCTTGTTGAAGGAGGCGTGTGGTGATTTTTCTAAAAAACTTTTTGCGCATGTGCTTAGATGTGACATCATGTCCTTGTTGATCCACGCATGTGTAGAGATTTTTAAAATGGTGCCCGCTCGGGATGGTCTGACATCAGACCACCCCAACAGGAGGATTGCGCGCTGGTGGAACGATCAGACGGATACAAGTCCGCAGTTGTCCTGCAGGTAACCGAAAACCCCAGATTTAAAGTATGCCTCCAAAGCGCGGCAAAACGGGACGCCCACGGAAGAGGGACGTCTCCCAGATGTTTGTCTCTGTACATTAACTTTAGATCCATGAGGCAATCGTGCCTCATGCGGATCTAAAGAGCCGTCTGATCGGACTCGTAGAATAAAAATTTAAATCCAGGGCAATTGTGGAGTGAAGGCAGAGACTGATGTGGAGCGTAAATCCTCGAAGAGCTCTGAATGCCGAGCAAAACGCCAATGCAAAAAAAAAAAAAAAAAGGCCTCTGAAGCCAGTTTGGGGGTCATTCCTCCGGAGAGATGCTCAGGAAACCAACCAAACTGGCACCGGCGTCAGGATTTCTCAGCACTTCCACACATCCGTATCTGGGAGGAACTGAGGTTGTGCCCCGATTCCCTTGCCTTCTGGCCCGATGCCATCTTGTCCGCCGACTCTCGGCTGGGAAATGCCTGGAGATCTGGGGTGGGTTGGGGCCTAGTGAGGGTGGGGTTTGGGGAGGGGAGGGGGCTCAGCAGGGTATCAGGCCATACAGGCCCCCCTCCAGAGTAGCCTCCAGAGGAACTGTTGTCTGGAGACCAGTTGAAATTCCAGGAGATCCCCAGGCCCCACCTGGAGGCTGGCAAGCCCATTTATAGCACTTCTGGACCGAGACCATGCTTGGGGAAGGACCTGGTAGGCAAACTCATTCCCAGGCCCGGTCGGTCCCCGGCAGCTGTAGTTGAAGTAATCAGGAAAGGAAGGTGTGTCTCTGCCTGAGACCCTGAAGAGCCTCTGCCCATCAAGCAGGGCCAGCCGGACCAAGGGCCTGACTTGGAAGGATGGCGCTTCCTGGTCTCAGGAGGGGCTGAGGTACGGTGGGGGGGAGGAGGCAATCTTCATGCAGAAATTCCCAGTTTCAAGGATCTCAGGAAGTAGGTGCCGGGAAAGGCCTTCTTGTCCCAAGACCCCAGAGGGATGGCTGCCCTATCATGAATTGCACGAAGCTGCCTTCTACGGAATCCGACCACTGGCCCATTGGTCAGTATTGTCTGCTCGGGCTGGCAGTGGCTTTCCAGGGCCAGGGGCTTTCACATCACCCTTTGCCTGGTTGAATGGCCTCAGCACGGTCCAATGCCATATGATCTGCCCTTCAGAGCAGCCGTTTCCTCCAGGGGAGCTGATCTCTGCAGGCTGGAGATCAGTTGTCAAAGCGGGAGATCCCCAGGCCCCGCCTGGAGGCTGGCAACCCTAAGATGTTCTACCACACTGAGCCCCATCCCCTCCCCAGAGCACGCCACGCCGGAGCCGGTGGTCTGGCACCGAGCAAGGCATTCACTTGTGCCCCTGCGCTGGGAAGAAAGGTGGGCTTGTAAAGGTTTCCAAGGAAGCGGGTCGGCCTCTCCTCTTAGCAGTCGTAACTTTATAAGAGGCGCCAACTGGGGGTGGGTGGGTGGGGTGGGGGAGCCCTGGAGCTCCGGCTGTTTCCCTTTGTTTTTCCCAGCCAGCTCTTCAACACTTTGACGATTCTCCGAAGGGCTTTTCTGGCTTCTTGTACAAATGGAGGAAATTATCATCCCATAAATGTTTTAAGAGCCAAACTGGTTCATTGCCGGGTTGCGCTCTTTGGGGCCCACAAGAGGGCCGGCGTCCAAGTGCCACTTCTGCTGAAAAGCTCTCCTGCCTCTTGGGGTTCATGGAAGACAACAGACAGATGTCACGGAGGAGGCCCAGTCCCCCCAGGGGGCTGGTGCTTGATGCCTTCCAGAGCTGCTACAACGCTGGCTCATTTCCCCGTGCATAGAATCATAGAATGTTAGAGTTGGAAGGGACCTTGCAGGTCATCTAGTCCAACTCCCTGCACTCTGCAGGAGCACAGTTGAAAGATAGCTCTACAACATCCCCGAAAAGTGGTTGTCCAGCCTCCGCTTGAAAACATCCAGTGAAGGAGCATCCTCCACCTCCCAAGGCAGTCTGTTCCACTGCTCAACCACTCTGACAGTTTAGGAAGTTTCTCCTGATATTTAGCCGATATCAACTCCCTCGTCATTTCCACCCATTAGATCTAGTCTGGCAATCCGGAGCAAGAGAGAATAGATCTGCTCCGTCTTCTACATGACAGCCCTTCAAATACTGGAAGACTGCAATCATGTCCCCCCTAAATCTTCTCTTTCCCAGGCTAAACATACCCAACCCTTTCAGCCTTTCCTCATCAGACTTGGATTCAAACCCTCTCACCATCCTCTTCTGGACACACTCGAGCTTGTCAACATCCTTCCTAAAGTGTGGTGTCCAAAACTGGACACAGGACTCAATGGCTATTAGCCACAGGGTATAGATGGGAACTCTCAGTCTGGGGCAGGTGATGCACTCTGTTCTTGGTGCTGGAGGGGCAGCAGCAGGAGGGCTTCTGGAGTCCTGGCCCCACTGCTGGACTCCTGATGGCACCTGGTATTTTTGGCTGCTGTGTGACAGAGTGTTGGACTAGATGGGCCATTGGCCTGATTCAACATGGGCTTCTCTTATGTTCTTATGACTCCAGGTGAGGCCTGACCATAGCAGAATAGAGCGGAATGACCACCTCCCATGATCTGGACACAATGCTTCTGCTAATGCATCCCAAGATTGTGTTAGCTTTCTTCGCAGCCACATCACACTGCAGGCTCATGTTGAGCTTGTGATCAACCAAAACACCTAGATCCCTTTCACCTATGCTGCTGTCAAGCCAAGTTCCTCCCATTCTCTATCTGTGTGGGGTGATGGGATCGGACAGAGGAGCTGGATGGGCAGAGGAAAGGGGCATTGCTCTGGACTGTGCGGGAGGGGGCCAGCTGTGTTTGAAATATTTTTATATACCTGTTTTTTAAATGAGCCCAAACCTGGACGGCCGAGGCTAGCCTCATCCTGTCCAATTTCAGAAGCTAAGCGGGACTGGCCCTAATTAGTACTTGGGGGGAGACCACCGAGGAAGTCCGGGGGTGCCACACAGAGGCAGGGGATGGCCAACCACCTCTGAATGCCTCTTGTCCAGGAAATCCAGTGTCTTGACGGCACTTTCCATCATCATTTTAAATGCTTTTCACATCTGAAGTGTTTGAATGCCTGAAATATTTCAGTGCTTTGATGTCTGTTGCTTTGGGGACTCTGAATTGGGTGAAAAGGCAGCATGGAAAAGGTTTCAAACAAACAAACAAACAAACATACAAACAAACTGGAGTTTTCCCAGCTCACAAGTTCACTGGAAGACTGACCAGAGTGCTGAAAGGCCATCAGGGCTCTGGAGGAGGAGGAGGAGGAGGAGGAGGAGGAGGAGGAGGAGGAGGAGGAGACTGGATTTGTATCCTGCCCTTCACTCGGAGTCTCAGAGCGGCTCACAAACTCCTTTCCCTTCCCCTCCCCACAACAGACACCCTGGGAGGTAGGAGGGGCTGAGGGAGCTCTGAGAGAACTGATCGTGAGGGAACTGCTCGTGAGAGAACTCTGGCTTGCCCAAGGCCATCCAGCAGCTGTGAATGAAGAAGTGGGGAATCAAACCCGGTTCTCCAGATTAGAGTCCGCGCTCCTAACCACTACACCAGACTGGCTCTCAGCTGGTGCAGTTGTGACATGTTTTTCTAAGGTTGCACTGGTGCCTGGCCAGGCCCCCGAAGGCTGATGCTGATGCAGGCCACATGCAGTTGTAGGCGCGGGGCCTGCACACATTGGTTGGGATGCATGCATCATGGTTTATGCATGCAGGGGAGGGGCTGCAGCTCAGCGACAGAGCATCTGCTTGGTGTGCAGAAGTGCCCGAGCATCTCCAGTTTAAAAGGACCAGGCAGGAGGCGATGGGAAAGACCTTTCTCTGCCTGAGGTCCTGGAGAGGCACCGGCGAGACAGATCTTGATGGACTAAGGGACGGATTCAGTGTACTTCACATACGTGTGTGTACGCCCTGAGACATCTTCGACGGGTCTCACGTTTCCTGTTCACTGTGGCCTTTGGGGTGACCCCTTGACACATTGGTGCCCTCAGATGGCACAGTTAGTGGCGTGAGGATCAGTTGCCGCTTTCTATAAACCCCGCCTGCTGATTCAGTGCATGATCCCAACCCCCGCAGGAAGCCAATAGCCAGGTGCGGAGTTTACAAGACGAGAAGCCGATGGAACGTTTAGGGCCGTCTGTCAACAGCCTCCAGGCTTGAGACCTTGGAGACCAGGGAAGGCTCAGGACTCAGAAGATGGGGGCACCTTCTCTCTTCTTCCCCTGTGGTTTGCTTCTTTGCATGGTACCTGGGCGTCTACCTTTGCTTTGCAAGGGAGACTTGGGTTAAGCACTGCCGTTGGGGGTGTTTCATGAGGACATCAGAAGAGCAGACCAGTGAAGGTCCATCTAGTCCAACATCCTGTCTCACTCTGTGGCCAGCCAGTTCCTCTAGATGGCCCACAACAGGGCAGAGGGGCCAAGGCCTTTTACTGATGTTGCCTCCTGGCACTGGGATTTGGAGGCTGACTGCCTCTGAACGTGGAGGTTCCCTTTAGTCACCATGGCTGGAAGCCACAGATAGACCTCTCCTTCATTATGGGCACCACAATTGAAGAAGGATATAGACAAGCCGGGACGTGTCCACAGGAGAGCAAAGAGGATGGTGAGGGGGTCTGGAGACCAAGTCCTAGGAGGAAAGGCTGAAGGAGCCAGGTATGTCTAGCCCGGAGAGGAGATGACTAAGAGGGGATATGATCACCATCTTCAAGTACTCCACAAGTCTAGAAGACGGTACAGAATTGTTTTCTGTTGCCGCAGAAGGTCAGACCGGAACCAACAGGTTGAAATTAAATCAGGAGAGTTTTCAGCTAAACCTTAGGAAGAACTTCTTGACGGTTAGAGCAGTTCCTCAGTGGGACAGGCTTCCTCAGGCGGGCTCTCCTTCTTTGGAGGTTTTGAAACAGATTTCTGCTGTTCTGTGGCCCCGGTCATACGGGCCAGAAAATGCAGGGAGGAGGCGTGGCAGTTCACCCCAGAGCAAAATAAGGTGTGGTAGCCTGATCTCACGGGCCACCAGGTTGCCACGCTCTGGTGCTGAGCGCCGATCACACAGCACTGCTACAGCGCAGAAAAAAAGCAGTGCAGCAGAGCAGCAAGTTGCGCTGTAGCAAAGGACGCATGTGCCGTTGGGGGGGTGGGCCGCTGTTAGTGCCTTGCGTATGCGCATGCCTCATTCAGCATTGGTGCGCATCCCATGGAAACTTACAACATCAGGAAACCCCAGGACATGGGCCGGCGTTGGAAGGCGCGGGATACCGGCACTCCCACGATCAGACGCTGGCCTTTGCCCCGGGGTTTCCGGAAACTAGTACTTCGACCCTAGTAGTTTTTTACTCTGCATTTTCCACGGGAAGCCACGGGTTGGCCACGGGAGTGCTACGCCTCCCAGATGTGCTGGTATGATCGCGCATGGAAAGTCCACAGGGCTACCATGCCTTCAGCGGGGCAAATGCTCAGTGTGAATGGGGCCTGTCTTCGGAATTTGTTCGTGAAAGGAAAGCCAGGACTTGTTCCACTGAAGTAGATCAAAATGGGTCACAGTGTTAGTCAGGCCCGTAGCCAGGATTTTTTTTTAATTCAGGGGGCCTTTAAATAAGTCAGGGGGCACCCTGCACAGACCCCTGCGTGCACCCCCAAGGGAGCGCCTGGTCTGGATGGGAAGTCAGGGGGCCTCGGCAGTAAGCCAGGGGGCCGGGCCCCGAGATGCCCCAGTGTAGCTGTGGGCCTGGTGTTTGTCTGTGGCAGCAGAGAGAGCAAAAGTCCCGGAGGCACCTTAAAAATGTGTGGCGGGCGGGGGGGGGGGGAGCTTGCGTGAGTCACGGCTCACTTATTTCAGATACACAGTAAAAGGGTTGGAACACCTTCCCTATGAAGAAAGGTTAAAACGCTTGGGGCTTTTTAGCTTGGAGGAACAACGGCTGAGGGGTGACATGATCGAGGGTTATAAGATTATCAATGGGATTGAGCAGGTTGAGAAAGAAGTACTTTTCTCCCTTTCTCACAATACAAGAACTCCTTGTGGGCACTCCATGAAATTGCTGAGCAGTCGGGTTAGAACAGATAAAAGGAAGTCCTTCTTCACCCAAAGAGTGATTAACATATGGAATTCACTGCCACAGGAGGTGGTGGCAGCTGCAAGCATGGATGGCTTCAAGAGGGAATTAGATAAACATCTGGAGCAGAAGTCCATCAGTGGCTATTAGCCACAGGGTATAGATGGGAACTCTCAGTCTGGGGCAGGTGATGCACTCTATTCTTGGTGCTGGAGGGGGCAGCCGTGGGAGGGCTTCTAGTGTCCTGGCCCCACTGCTGGACCTCCTGATGGCCCCTAGTATATTTTGGCCGCTGTGTGACAGAGTGTTGGACTGGATGGACCATTGGCCTGATTCAACATTGGCTTCTCTTATGTTCTTATGATACTTCATGAAATCACCTTTCCCTTGTCAGCCTTTAAGGTGCTCCCGGATGCTGTCCCTTTTCTGTTGTTCCATTGAAACACCTGTTTGTGTGAACCTGCCCACCTGCTTTGGGCGTGTGCACGGATCCTTCAGATGAAAGAAGGCAGTCGAAACACGGTTCTGCCTCCTAGCAGTGATCAATTTCTGTGTGAACTTCAGAGAATCTGGCAGAAGGCGAAGTCCTGATGTTTAAATGCCCTTCCTAGGGGTCTGATGCATTTCAACTCGCAAAAGGAATTTCCCCAGGGATCACCTTCCTGAGTGACTCAAGGTGAAGTGTTTTGTTTTAACAAAAAACCTCCTCCTTGATCTTCAGTGCAATGAAAACCCACGAAAGAACTATTTCGGGATGCAGGGAGTGGATGGAGACACAGGCAGGCCCCGTATAGAACAGTTGACTTGCGTGATTGTGTGCAATGACTGTGTACTGTGTGCAGTTCTGGAGGCCTCACTTTCGAAAAGGATGTGGGCAAAATTGAGAGGGTGCAGAAGAGAGTGAAGAGGATGATCAGGGGTCTGGAGACTGAGCCCTGCGAGGAAAGGCTGAGGGCCTTGGGAAGGTTTAGTTTGGAGAAGAGGAGATCGAGGGGGGGACATGATCGCTCTCTTTCAATATTTGAAAGGCTGTCATTGGGAGGAGGGCAAGGAGCTCTTCCAGTTGGCAGCAGAGGAGAGGACCTGATGCAATGGGTTTAAATTACGTGCAGAAAGGTATCGGCTGGATATGAGGAAACACTTTTTCACGGTCAGAGTGGTTCAAAGGTGGAATCAGCTGCCTGGGGAGGTGATTAGCTCACCTTCACTGACAGCTTTCAAGAAGAGCCTGGACAAATATTTGTCAGGGATGCTTTAGGCTGGTCCTGCATTGGGCAGGGAGTTGGACTAGATGGTCTGAATGGCCCCTTCTCACTCTATGGTTCTGCATTGGGCAGGGGGTTGGACTAGATGGTCTGTAGGCCCGCTTCCAACTCTATGATTCTATGATTCTGTGGTCCTGCATTGGGCAGGGGGTTGGACTAGATGGTCTGCATGGCCCCTTCCAACTCTTATGATTCTATGGTCCTGCATTGGGCAGGGGGTTGGACTAGATGGTCTGCATGGCCCCTTCCAACTCTTATGATTCTGTGGTCCTGCATTAGGCAGGGGGTTGGACTAGATGGTCTGCATGGCCCCTTCCAACTCTTATGATTCTGTGGTCCTGCATTAGGCAGGGGTTGGACTAGATGGTCTGCATGGCCCCTTCCAACTCTTATGATTCTATGGTCCTGCATTAGGCAGGGGGTTGGACTAGATGGTCTGCATGGCCCCTTCCAACTCTATGATTCTATGATTCTGTGGTCCTGCATAGGGCCAGGGGTTGGACTAGATGGCCTGTAGGGCCCCTTCCAACTCTATGATTCTATGGTCCTGCATTGGGCAGGGGGTTGGACTAGATGGTCTGCATGGCCCCTTCCAACTCTATGATTCTGTGGTCCTGCATTAGGCAGGGGGTTGGACTAGATGGTCTGCATGGCCCCTTCCAACTCTATGATTCTATGATTCTGTGGTCCTGCATAGGGCCAGGGGTTGGACTAGATGGCCTGTAGGGCCACTTCCAACTCTATGATTCTATGGTCCTGCATTAGGCAGGGGGTTGGACTAGATGGTCTGCATGGCCCCTTCCAACTCTTATAATTCTATGGTCCTGCATTAGGCAGGGGGTTGGACTAGATGGTCTGCATGGCCCCTTCCAACTCTTATGATTCTATGGTCCTGCATTAGGCAGGGGGTTGGACTAGATGGTCTGCATGGCCCCTTCCAGCTCTTATGATTCTATGGTCCTGCATTAGGCAGGGGGTTGGACTAGATGGTCTGCATGGCCCCTTCCAACTCTTATGATTCTATGGTCCTGCATTAGGCAGGGGGTTGGACTAGATGGTCTGCATGGCCCCTTCCAACTCTTATGATTCTATGGTCCTGCATTAGGCAGGGGGTTGGACTAGATGGTCTGCATGGCCCCTTCCAACTCTTATGATTCTATGGTCCTGCATTAGGCAGGGGGTTGGACTAGATGGTCTGCATGGCCCCTTCCAACTCTTATGATTCTATGGTCCTGCATTAGGCAGGGGGTTGGACTAGATGGTCTGCATGGCCCCTTCCAACTCTTATGATTCTATGGTCCTGCATTAGGCAGGGGGTTGGACTAGATGGTCTGCATGGCCCCTTCCAACTCTTATGATTCTATGGTCCTGCATTAGGCAGGGGGTTGGACTAGATGGTCTGCATGGCCCCTTCCAACTCTTATGATTCTATGGTCCTGCATTAGGCAGGGGGTTGGACTAGATGGTCTGCATGGCCCCTTCCAACTCTGTGATTCTATGAGTCTATGATTTGTTTCCCACACCAGCCGTGACTCCTGTTATCTGTTTACATTAAGCAGCTCTCATAAACCACTTTTATGTAGAGATTGTTGTTTTACGATGGCTTTTACAGAAAATGTCAGCTCCTCGGCTTCCCCTCTCTTTCATCAGCCTCTCCGTCTCTCCCTCCCTCCCTCCCAGTCCAGGAGTCCAGAAATCAGTGGCCTCCTTAGCCTCGTTGCCCTCCTGCGAGGGTTCCGAAATCTTCCGGAGGCCTGGTCAAAGCCCGTCTCCAATGATCCGCTGAGACACGGCGTGCGCAGCGACGGCCCCGGCCTGCCTTGGGAAGGAAATCAGCTCGGGCCGTTGCGTGTGTCAGAAACTTTGCCCCGTGATGGATGAGGCGTCTTAAACGGAGAGCTGTCTGGGAAGGAATGAAAACGGATGGCCAGGGGTGCCTGGCTCTAATTGGGAGCGATTGTTTGATGACGGCCGAGGTTAGCTGCGACATGGCGGGTGGCATGCTGTTGAATGGGCAGCCCCCGGCTGATTCTCTGCTTAGGACGGAAACTGGCCGTGAATGCAGGGGGTGGCCAGAGTTGTGGGTTGGGACCCTTCCTCCCAGCAAAAACACAACTATCGTGTTGGGAGGGGGACCTTAAACTCCTCCCCGCCTTGCAACATTTTACTTCTTTCTGTAAGGCCCTTTGGCTGACATGTTTGCAGCCGCTGTGAAGCCCACTGGGGGACTTGAAGCTGCCTTCTACTGAGTCAGACCTCGGTCCATTAAGGGCCAGTATTGTCCACTCAGATTGGCAGTGTCTCTCCAGACTCTCAGGCAGAAGAGGTCTTTCCCATCACCTACTGCCACTTTGGTGTGGCGGTTAGGAGCGCGGACTCTAATCTGGCAGAACCGGGTTTGATTCCCCACTCCTCCCCATGCAGCTGCTGGCATGACCTTGGGTCAGTCACAAGTACCTTCAGAGCTGTTCTCTCAAGGACAGTCCTCGAAAGAGCTCTCTCGGCCCCACCTGCCTCACAATGTTCCCTCTAAGCTCTGGCATCATGTGAGCAATAATTCTGTTTTGTGAGCTACTGGCATTCAAGTTGTGAGCGAGCGATGTGGCTACTGCATCAATTGGTTTGCTCTGGAGCCCTCCTTCCTGAGCGAAGACAAAAATGTGTGAGCTGGAGGCTAAAAAACTGTGAGCTGGCTCACACTAACTTGGCTTAGGGGGAACACTGCTCACAGGGTGTCTGTTGTGGGGAGGGGAAGGGAAAGGAGTTTGTAAGCCATTCTGAGACTCCTTTGTGTAGTGAAGGGCAGGGTATAAATCCAGTCTCTTCTTCTTCTTTTAACTCGAGATGGCAGGGATTGAACCTGGGGCCTTCTACATGCAAAGCAGAGGCAGTTCCGCTGAGCCACGGGCCATCCCCACCTTGATCCCAAGCCCTTTAGGGACTTAATGATAACTCTGAATGGTGCCCAGAAACTGATGGGTAACAGTGCAGATCTTGTACAGCTGCTCTTGGACCTCAAGAAGGAAGCGGGGGTGGGGAGTAGAAGGTGGGAGATGAGCAGGTCAAGTGAAGAAGAAGAGGAGGAGGAGGAGATTGGATTTATATCCCGCCCTTCACTACCCAAGGGAATCTCAGAGCGGCTTACAAACCCCTTTCCCTTCCAGCATGCATCTTAACGTGGGGGGTCTGCCCCCCTCCTGGATGGCCGAGAGCCGCCGATGAGCTGTTTCCAATGAAGAGCCAAGAGACGAGCCTCCCCTCCCTCCAGCACCCCCCCCCATGATCACTGATCATTTGAATGGCCACGCTCCACACTTGCTATTTTCTGCCTGTTCTAATTGTACGCCAGGAACTTGGGGGAAGGACAGGAGATGTCAGCAAATTTTGTCAAACTTTCGCAGTGGGGAGAGGAATCATAGAATTGTAGAATGTTAGAGTTGGAAGGGACCTTGCAGGTCATCTAGTCCAACCCCCTGCACTCCGCAGAAGCGTAGCTGAAAGATGGTCTCCCAGCTTCCACTTGAAAGCGTCCAGCGAAGGAGCATCCACTAGCTCCCGAGGTGAGTTCAAATGAAGGCAGGGAGGCTTCCCAGGAGCAGTGCTGGCAAGAAGATGAAGAAGAAGAAGAAGAAGAAGAGGAGGAGGAGGAGGAAGAGGAGGAGGAGGAGGAGATTGGATTTATACCCCACCCTTCACTACCCAAAAGAGACTCAGAGCGGCTTACAAACTCCCTTCCCTTCCCCTCCCCACAACAGACACCCTATGAGGTAGGTGGGGCTGAGAGAGCTCTGACAGAAACTGCTCTTTTTCAAGGACAGCTCTTATCAGAACTGACATGTGATGGCATCAATCACGTTAGAGGATGAGCAGGAGTCAGAAGCTGAGATGGTCTGGCTGATGTAGCTGGGTCCACGGATGGTGTTATTAGGATCCATATGTGCTGCTAGAACCAATATGGTGGGAAAAAACCTCTGAAGATGGGCTGCCTTCCAAAGACTCCCAACTCATATGAAAGTTACACAGTAAGAATTAACAACTGAAACTCTATTATGGACAACATAACACTGCCCCCGGTCACACGAGCTGCTGAAGGACGTAAAATAAAGCCAGGGCAAAAAGATGTGTGGTAGCGCCATTAGACGGGTCCCCAAGATGCCGCACAGACGCCAATAGCTGGCAATCACACGGCGATGTTGAAGCACATCGAAGGGTTTCACTTTCGCATTCTTGTGCATGCGCAATCTTACATTTCTTTGCATACAGAGGCTTGGAAAAAACACATCCCCTGCGACGGGATGCATGCACGTGCCGGATGCACTGGATTAACTCCACCTCCGCAATCCGACGCTCATTTATGACCCGTATTTTTTAAATCCGCTTCTTCGGGCTGATGGTACGGGTTGGTGACGGGTGCGCTACGCTTCCCAGGTGTTGCCTTATGATTGCGCCCGTTTGATGTGCCCTCAACCTGTCCGTTTCGTGGGGCAAATCCTTCTGTGTGGCCGGGGCATCTGTAGTCAATTACAACCTCAGTATCACACAGAAATAACAAGATTCCAGTTGCCAGCAGACCAAATAGGACCTTCAGACATAACAATCGCAGCAAGAAGAAATAACAGCAACAATCTGGGAGAGATACGTCCATGGTTGCCAGTAACAGCGATACAAGGTCCCGGTATAACTTCCTCGTTTCTTAAGACTTCTTCCTCTGTCACGGTGAAACAACAAAATAAAAGCAAAACATAAAAGTGAAATGCAGAGGGCATCCCGCTCAGGCTTACAAAACCATAAAACCTCAACCCTCTGGAGTACGTAAACTCACCTATTACAGAAAAATAATAATTCTGTGTTGAATGAAACAATGCAAATGCTTTTTCAGCCTCCCTTGGGAGTAATCTTGATGCTAACCTTCTGGTCTCCCGTCTGGGATGACACACGTATGAATTGGGAGTCTTTGGAAGGCAGCCCGTTTTCGGAGCCCTCCCCCACCATATTGGTTATAGCAGCTCTCTTACTCTGCTGTCCTTTGCTGTGTGTGCAGTCCGGTTGGGGATCTGTCTGTCTGTCTGTCTGTCTGTCTGTCTGTCTGTCTGTCTGTCTGTCTGTCTGTCTGTCTATCTATCTATCTATCTATCTATCTATCTATCTATCTATCTTCTATCTATCTATCATCTATCACTCTCTCTCTATCAATCATCTCTCTATCATCTATCTACCATCTCTCTCTCTCTATCTATCTATCATCTATCTATCTATCTATCTATCTATCTATCTATCTATCTATCTATCTATCTATCTATCTATCTATCTATAGATCTTCTATTTATCATCTATCTATCATCTATCACTCTCTCTCTATCTATCATCTCTCTATTATCTATCATCTATCTATCACCTCTCTCTCTCTCTCTACCTACCTACCTACCTACCTACCTATCATCTATCTGTCTGTCTGTCTGTCTATCTATCTATCATCTATCTATCTATCTATCTATCTATCTATCTATCTATCTATCTATCTATCATCTATCTATCTATCTTCTATCATCTATCTATCTATCTATCTATCTATCTATCTATCTATCTATCATCTATCTATCTATCTATCTATCTATCTATCTATCTATCATCCATCTATCTATCTATCTATCTATCTATCTATCTATCTATCTATCTATCATCTATCTATCTTCTATCATCTATCTATCTATCTATCTATCTATCTATCTATCTATCTATCATCTATCTATCTATCTATCTATCTATCTATCTATCTATCTATCTATCTATCTATCTATCTATCTATCATCTATCTATCTATCATCTATCTATCTATCTATCTATCATCTATCTATCTATCTATCTATCTATCTATCTATCTATCATCTATCTATCTATCTATCTATCTATCTATCTATCTATCTATCATCTATCTATCTATCTATCTATCTATCTATCTATCTATCATCTATCAATCTATCTATCATCTATCATCTATCATCTATCATCTATCATCTATCTATCATCTATCATCTATCTATCATCCATCTATCTATCTATCTATCTATCTATCTATCTATCTATCTATCTATCTATCTATCTATCTATCATCTATCAATCATCTATCATCTATCTATCATGTATCATCTATCATCTATCTATCATCTATCATCTATCATCTATCATCTATCTATCTATCTATCTATCTATCTATCTATCTATCTATCTATCTATCTATCTATCTATCTATCATCTATCTATCTATCATCTATCTATCTATCTATCTATCTATCTATCTATCTATCTATCTATCATCTATCTATCATCTATCTATCTATCATCTATCTATCTATCTATCTATCTATCTATCTATCTATCTATCTATCTATCTATCTATCATCTATCTATCTATCATCTATCTATCATCATCTATCTATCTATCTATCTATCTATCTATCTATCTATCTATCTATCTATCCATCTATCATCATCATCATCATCTATCTATCATCTCTCTCTCTGTCTCTGACTCTCTTTATTTATTTATTTATTAGATTTCTAACCTGCCCTCCTGCCGAAGTGGCTCAGGGTGGTTTACACACCCATTTAAAACCAACATACAATTTTAAAACTGGCAGAATACAGACTTAAAATACAATTGCATAAAATTCCAGTGAATTCAGTTAAATGGTTAAACAATTGAAATGCGACGGCAACATGTAATAAAGTGCCAGTGAGACCCAACCAGTAATATCAGTTCTTACTGGAACGCCCGGCGGAACAGCTCCGTTTTCACGGCTCTGTGGAATAGCTGGAGGTCCCGCAGAGCTCTAATCTCACTAGGGAGTTCGTTCCAGAGTGTCGGCACCGCCAGGGAGAACGCCCTGGCCCTAGTTGCCACCAACCTGGTGTCGCTAGGGCCGGGGGGGGGCAGGTGGTTTTGTGTTCCAGACTGTAGTGCTCTCTGGGGAACACGCGGGGAAGGGCGGTCCCTCAGGTAGGCAGGCCCCTGACCATTAAGAGCTTTAAAGGTCAAAACCAGCACCTTGAAGTGAATCCAGAACACTATTGGTAGCCAGTGCAATGACTTTAGCACAGGCTGGATGCGCTCCCGCATAGGAAGAGAGCAAAGATGGCATCTTGGTTTGTTGCAGGCCTTGCTGCTGGAGTCCACGTGACTGTTCAGTAATTTATCCTTGCGGGTGAGAAGTTGTTGTAGGTTAGCAGGCTGTCGGCAAGCTGGAAAAGGTCACCCCCCCCCCAGTGTCTGCGTGAGGGAAGCGTCACTATCCAGCATGGGCTGCAGGTTGTTAATAACACGTGGAGCCGGCTTGAATTGTGTGAGCTGCAGGTGACCACCAGTGGCGTTCCGTTGTCATTTTCCTCGGGCTTGTCTTGTCGCAAGCTTTTCCCTGGGTGTCATGCCGGCCTTTCCAATCACCTTTCTCGCCATCTCAGGAGGAGACGGTAGTAGCAAAAATGCCCGCTGCGGATCCTTCAAGCGGAAGTCTGTCTGGCAGTCAGATGTGGGCTCGTCAATGCAGTCCCGGCAATCCTTGGGGTGGCCGCCGGTCTGTTCTCCTTGGTCGGCAACTAGTTTGCTTGGAAAACTGCTTTTGAGGAGTGAGTAGAAAATGGGGGCAGGAACTGCACCGCTCCCCGTGTCTGCAGCTGCTGCTCCCACAACATCTCCGCCTTCAGTGCGCTGTGAGGATGGGGGGACGGGGACCCCCAGGCGGTGGAGAATCTAAACTCCCCTCCACACCCATCTCCCCAGTAGCGGTGCCAACCCTGGGCTGTGCCTCATGAGCATAGAGGGGAGGGCCCACGGACAAGACATGCCGAGCGGCTCCAGTGGTACTTGGAGACAGCACTGTGGGCGCCATTCCATCCCAACCAGTGTTCCCTCTAAGCTGAGTTCGTGTGAGCCAGCTCACAGTTTTTTAGCCTCCAGCTCACACATTTCAGGCTTCGCTCAGGAAGGGATGGCTCCAGAGCAGACTAATTTATGCAGCAGCCCAATCGCTCATTCACACCTTTAATGCCAGGAGCTCACAAAGTAGAATTTTTGCTCCCAAGACTCCACAGCTTAGAGGGAGCATTGGTTCCAACCTGGCCATAGGACTGCTGGTCTCCAAGTGGGACCTGGAGGTCTCCCAGAACTCCGACAGATGTCCAGACTGCAGAGACTAGCTTCCCTCTGGAGAAAATGGCAGCTTTGGAAGGTGGACGCTATGGCATTGCACCCCACCGAGGTCCTCCTCCTCCTCCCAAACACTGCCCTCCCCAGGCTTCATCCTCAAACCTCCAGGGATTTTCCAACCTATCTGACCAGCAATGTTACCAAAGGGTATCAGCTCCCCAGCCGCTCGTCATCTCCTCTGGCCAAATGGTGGCAGGTCAGGTTTAAAGTGATGGGTGAGCTGACAGCCATCATTATTCCAGCCTCCACTAATGTGGACAGGAACGGTCTGCTTCAGCCTTTCCCCGGCTCCTTGGTAACCGATGTATGTCACTGGCAATGGCGAAGGCAGTTCTTCCAATATCACTGCAAGAAGAAGAAGAAGAAGAAGAAGAAGAAGAAGAAGAAGAAGAAGAAGAAGAAGAAGAAGAAGAAGAAGAAGAAGAAGAAGAAGAAGAAGAAGAAGAAGAGGAGAGTTGGATTTATCCCCCGCCCTTCACTCAGAGTCTCAGAGTGGCTTACAAACTCCTTTCCCTTCCCCTCCCCACAACAGACACCCTGTGAGGTCGGCGGGGCTGAGGGAGATCTTCCCAGAACTGTCCTTGAGAGAACAGCTCTGAGAGAACTACGGCTTGCCCAAGGTCATCCAGTAGCTGCAGGTGGAGGAATGGGGAATCAAACCCTGTTCTCCCAAATTAGAGTCCGCGCAGTTAACCGCTACAGTGACTACACAAAACAAGAAGAAGAAGAAGAAGAAGAAGAAGAAGAAGAAGAAGAAGAAGAAGAAGAAGAAGAAGAAGAAGAAGAAGAAGAAGAAGAAGAAGAAGAAGAAAAAGAGATTGGATTCATATCCTGCCCTTCACTCGGAGTCTCAGAGTGGCTTACAAACTCCTTTCCCTTTCCCTTCCCCTCCCCACAACAGACACCCTGTGAGGCAGGTGGGGCTGAGAGGGCTCTGACTGAGAACTATCCTTGAGAGACCAGCTCTGACAGAACTACAGCTTGCCCAAGGTCATCCAGCAGTTGCAGGTGAAGGAGTGGGGAATCAAACCCGGCACTTGCTGCTTTGACTGGGCAAATTCAAAGCGGGTCCTTCCACTTTCCTGATGTCTGGCTGCCCAGTGGGAGAGCCCAGTCTGTCTGTAGCCCGGGCCGTGCACCGTGCCTGGTGGTCCCCCCAAGGGATCTCCCAACTTTCTCCTTTTACTGTTTGCGGGGGGGGGGAATCCTCATAAT
>JAPDNY010000671.1:0-27956 GCA_029375565.1 Gekko gecko
AACCCACTCCAGTATCTTTGCCAAGAAAACCCCATGGACAGTAACAAAAGGCTAAAAGATATGATGCCGGAAGATGAGCCCCTCAGGTTGGAAGGTGTCCAATATGCTACTGAGGAAGAGCAGAGGGCAAGTACGAGTAACCCCAGAAAGAGTGAAGCGGCTGGGCCAAAGCCGAAAGAACGCTCAGTTGTGGATGTGTCTGACGGTGAAAGGAAAGTTCGATGCTGCAAAGAACAATACTGCATAGGAACCTGGAATGTAAGATCTATGAATCAAGGTAAGCTTGACGTGGTCAAAAATGAGATGGCAAGAATGAACATTGACATCTTGGGAATCAGTGAACTAAAGTGGACAGGAATGGGCGAATTTAACTCAGCAGACCATTATATCTACTACTGTGGCCAGGAATCCCATAGAAAAAATGGTGTGGCCTTTATAGTCAACAAGAGAGTGAGAAAGGCAGTATTGGGATACAATCTCAAAAATGACAGAATGATCTCGGTCCGAATCCAAGGCAAAACCATTCAATATCACAGTAATCCAAGTCTATGCCCCAACCACTGCTGCAGAAGAGGCTGAAGTGGACCAGTTCTACGAAGACCTACAACAGCTCGTAGAACTAACACCAAAAAATGATGTCCTCATCATCATAGGGGACTGGAATGCTAAAGTAGGAAATCAAAAGGTAACCGGAATAACAGACAAGTTTGGCCTTGGAGAACAAAATGAAGCAGGGCAAAGGCTAACAGAGTTTTGTCAAGAGAACACGCTGGTCATAGCAAACACCCTTTTCCAACAACCTAAGAGGCGTCTCTACACATGGACATCACCAGATGGGCAACACCGAAATCAGATTGACTATATAATTTGCAGTCAAAGATGGAGAAGCTCTATCCAGTCAGTAAAAACAAGACCTGGAGCTGACTGTGGCTCAGATCATGAGCTACTCATTGCAAAATTCAGACTTAAATTGAAGAAAGTTGGGAAAACCACAAGGCCATTCAGATTTGACCTAGATCGCATCCCCAATGAATATACAGTAGAGGTGAAGAATAGGTTTAAGGGACTAGATTTGATAGACAGAGTGCCTGAGGAACTATGGACAGAGGTCCGTGACATTGTAAAGGAGGCAGCACTCACCGCCATCCCAAAGAAAAAGAAATGCAAAAAAGCAAAGTGGCTGTCTGATGAGGCTTTACACATAGCAGAGGAAAGAAGGAAAGCTAAAGGCAATGGGGAAAAGGAAAGATTTGCCCAACTGAATGCAGATTTCCAGAGAACAGCAAGGGAGAGATAAGGAGGCTTTCCTGAATGAACAATGCAGAGTAATAGAGGAAAACAATAGATTGGGAAGGACTAGAGATCTCTTCAAGAAAATTGGAGAAATCAAGGGAACGTTCCATGCAAAGATGGCCATGATAAAGGACAAAACGGTAGGGACCTAACAGAAGCAGAAGAGATTAGGAAAAGATGGCAAGAATACACAGAAGAACTATACAAGAAGGACCTCGATGTCCTTGACAACCACGATGGTATAATCACTGACCTCGAGCCAGACATCCTGGAAAGCGAAGTTAAATGGGCCTTAGAAAGCATTACTAACAACAAAGCTAGTGGAGGTGATGGTATCCCAGCTGAGTTATTCAAAGTCTTAAAAGAAGATGCTGTTAAAGTGCTGCACTCAATTTGCCAACAAATTTGGAAAACACAACAGTGGCCACAGGATTGGAAAAGATCAGTTTACATTCCAAACCCAAAGAAGGGCAACGTCAAGGAATGTTCAAACTATCGCACAATTGCACTCATTTCACACGCTAGCAAGGTCATGCTCAAAATCCTACAAGCTAGGCTCCAACAGTACGTGGATAGAGAACTGCCAGAAGTACAAGCTGGGTTTCGAAGAGGTAGAGGAACTAGAGATCAAATTGCCAACATTCGCTGGATTATGGAGAAAGCAAGAGAATACCAGAAAAACATCTACTTCTGCTTCATTGACTATGCTAAAGCCTTTGATTGTGTGGATCACAATAAATTATGGCAGGTTCTTAAAGAGATGGGAGTACCAGACCACCTCACCTGTCTCCTGAGAAACCTGTATAAGGGTCAAGAAGCAACAGTTAGAACCGGATATGGAACAACTGATTGGTTTAGCATAGGAAAAGGAGTACGACAAGGATGTATATTGTCACCTTGCTTATTTAATTTATATGCCAAGTACATCATGCAAAATGCTGGCCTGGATGAATCACAAGCTGGAGTTAAGATTGCTGGGGAAAAGATCAATAACCTCAGATATGCAGATGATACCACTCTGATGGCAGAAAGTGAAGAGGACCTCAAGAGCCTCTTGCTCAGGCTGAAAGAGGAGAGTGCAAAAGTGGGCTTGAAGCTCAACATCAAAAAAACTAAGATCATGGCATCTGGCCCTATCACTCCTTGGCAAATAGAAGGGGAAGTCGTAGAAGTAGTGACAGACTTCATGTTCCTGGGATCCCAGATCACTGCAGATGGTGACTGCAGCCATGAAATTAAAAGACGCCTGCTCCTTGGGAGGAAAGCGATGGCAAACCTAAACAGCATGATAAAAAGCAGAGACATCACCTTGCCAACAAAAGTCCGCATGGTCAAAGCAATGGTATTCCCCGTAGTAATGTATGGCTGCGAGAGTTGGACTATAAGGAAGGCTGAGCGCCGAAGAATAGATTCTTTTGAACTCTGGTGCTGGAGAAGACTCTTGAGAGTCCCTTGGACTGCAAGGCGATCAAATCAGTCAATCCTAAAAGAAATCAACCCTGACTGTTCCCTGGAAGGCCAGATCCTGAAGCTGAAGCTCAAATACTTTGGCCACCAAATGAGAAGGGAGCATTCACTGGAGAAGACCCTGATGCTGGGAAAGATTGAAGGTCAAAGAAGAAGGGGACGGCAAAGGATGAGATGGTTAGACAGTGTCATCGATGCAACAAACATGAAATTGAGCAAACTTCAGCGGGCAGCGGAAGACAGGAGGGCCTGGCGTAATCTGGTCCATGGGGTCGCGAAGAGTCGGACTCGACTGTGCGACTGAACAACAACAACATAGATTTATTGGGATATCTGGTTCATATAGCAGAGTTTTGCCCAGTTGTAGAAGTGTGATACTGAGTGCAGTAAATAAACCTCCCTAGAGGAATATTGCAAAAAAGGGTAAACTTATATTTATTCCAGTAGATCCAGTTCACATTCAGGTTGCAGCCGAAAGGAAAAGAAAGAGAGATTCCCAATCTATAGAGCACTTTCTCTATCACAAATGGCCAGCTTGTCCGGCATCATGTCTGTGGGAGTACACGGGCATTGTCTCTACAGGAGAGACCCGCAGAGATGTGTGTGTCCATGGAAGGCCATGTGAAGAGCAAGGAGAAAGGGAGAGGAAAGACAGGTCAGACGGCAGCTGCCAGATTAAGACAAAGGGAGGCATCCCATACAAGGAGATCACACCTATACCTGCTTAGAGCGATACAGCACATACCCGATGTCCAGGCATGCTGAGTCGCTCATTCCGACAAGGTGAACCAGTTTTTCCTGATTATCATTTCCTGCCTCTAAGGTATCATTTCCTGCCTCTGCAGCTTCTGCGGTGGGCAGGGTGTTTGGGCTGCTGCCAAAGGCTAAATCTGTATCTTTAGCACAACCAGCGGCAAGGTCTTTGGCATCCCTGAAAGTTCCTGCTACTCTTTCTGGATGTTTTGGGCCTTCTCCTAGGAGACCTGCCCCGCTATTGGAGAACCACTGATATAGCTTCTGTCTATTTATATATTTAGATTTCTACCCCGCCCTCCCCACGAATGGGCTCAGGGCGGCTAACAAACAGGGGCACCATGTCTAGATCAGAAGTCCCCGACATGGTGTCCATGGGCACCATGGCACCCACCAATACCGTTCCTGGTGCCCATAAAATGTTTTAAGAAAGTGGGTGGGGCCACTTTTGCCCAGCAAGGCTCCTGTATGGCCACTGGAGATTTGACAGGCTGCTCAGTCTTTCAAAAAGCATTGCTTTGCCAACAGCTGCCTCCATAGCACAGCACAATCTTCATTGTGTGACTGACTGTAAGCTGAGACAGCCATTCTGTAGCTGGCTCCGCCTCCTGTGGCAGCCATTTTGTAGAAGCTATTTCTACAAGATGTGTCAGAATTCCAAAGGTACTTGCAGGCTCAAAAAGCCTGGGCACTCCTGGCCTATATTGGGTCATGGAGAGAAGCTGGCTTCAGTATTTATTATCTTGCATGGTGGGGTGGGGTTTGAGAGAGGGAAGGACTTCAGTGGGGTCTAATGCTTTCCAAACTGCCCTTTCCAAACTGCCTTTGTATTTTGTTTTAGTAACTGGTTGGTAATGGGTTTACTCTGTCATTTCAGACAGACCTGTTTTTAGTAACTGGCCGCTAGCGAAATTTATTTATTTGTTCATACAACCCCGCTTGTGTTGGGTTAGCAAAGCATGGTTGAGCCACTTTCAAGGGAAACTGCTTTCTTCTGTTTGCTACCCCTTTGCTGAGCTTCTGAATTACCGTAGTGTGCTGTTGAACATGTCCACAGAGCCTCATACAATGCCACTCCCCCCCACATACACACACTGTTTTTCGTCGTGCGATCTTCCTTGGAACTTTTTTGGGGGAACATTCTAAGTTGAGCACTATAGCGCTAAACCAGTATAGCAATGGAGTTAAGGCATCTCAATGGTGCTGCTATGGAACTGAAGTGCTATGTTGGTTTACCGCTATAGTGCTGAACTTGGACTGTTAAATAAGAAAGTCTGAGAAAGATCACACAGCAAAAAAGAGGCAGGGGGAAAAGCGGTACTGTTTGAAATGCGCATAGTGCTTCAGGGACGGCTCACTAGCAGAACAAAATTCACTGTATGATTGCTTTACTCAAAATCGAGCCAATAAGGAATAACACCTGGTTTAGAATGGGAATGTGAAAAGGGCCATAGAGTCCACCTTCCAAAGTGGCCATTTTCTCCAGGTGAACTGATCTCTGTCACCTGAAGATCAGTTGAAATAGTGGGAGATCTCCAGCTACTGCCTGGAGATTGGAAACCATAAATATGAGCAGATTATGTCCGAGATTCAAAGGAATTCAAGATGGTGGCATCCAGATAGCAGGGAGTTTACTCACAGGTTCGGCAGTCGCTGCCACAATCACAGAGATCCGTCTGCCACTCAAAACTCCGTGTGGATGTGTAGCATTGTGGCTGAGACATTATCACCGGTTGCGATGTCATTTCCATAGATACAATGTTTGGTCAGACGTTATAGTCTAGCAAGAAAAAAAAGGACTAATCCATGGGGCATTTCAGAAAGACGCAGGTGGCTGAGGGCCACAATTAAAGGAATCGTTACAATATTTTCGAGGTTCAGAAAAGGATTCCCTTAGCGAGATGGCTTTGGTTGTGCATAACCATGGCTTTAAAGTTCTGACTTTCTGTTGCTCTACCCTGGTCCTCTGTCATGGGATATGTGGGAGTCTGCAGGTCATTAGTTTCAAGGGTTGCCAGCTCCAGGTTGAGAATTCCTGGAGATTTGGAGGGTGGAGCCTAGGGAGGGTGAGGTTTGGCCAGGGGAGGGGCCTCAGCAGGGTATAATGTCATGCCCTCCAATACAGCCATTTTCTCTAAGGGAACTGACTCTTTTCTTTGCCTTCCCCTCAAAAAACTTTTGTGTATTGAGGGAGACATAGAATCATACAGTTGGTAGGGGCCGTACAGGCTATCTAGTCCAGCCCCTGTTGTTATCGTGTAGGCATAATAACAGCACCAGAGAGCCCGTTGCAGGCTCCTACTAGACACAGAGTTTAATAAATCTTTAATATTTCTAGAACCCCCAAGCACTTATGACAACAAAGCAGTTTGATTTATTTGTATGTTTTGTTTTGCTCAGTTTCTGGCTTTCTGTTGGGGAGAGGCCGTGGCTTCATTGGTAGAGCTTCTACTTGGCATGCACAAGACCCCAGGTTCAGTCCTTGGTATCTCCAGTTAAAAAGGACCAGGCAGTAGGTGATGACAACCTAGAAGGCCACTGCCACTCTAAGTAGACAATAATGACCTTGATGGACCAGTGGTCTGATTCAGTATAAGGCAGCTTCATGTGTGTGTTTGCGTGTGCGCGTGTTCCCTGGCCCAACAGTCACCTAAATGTGCGGCTGTTAACAAGGGGAACCCCAAGGCTGGTTTGATAAGCAAATTTACAGCAGGGGGACTCTTTCTGTCCCTCAGGTTTGTTTTGAGTAAAACGACATCCCAGTTCAAATCAGCAAGACAATACGCGAAGAGAAACAGCTGACTCTTTCCAGATGGTTTGTTCAAAACCACCAGCAGGGGCAGTCTTAGTGATAACGGAGCCCTGGGCAAAAGGCCAGGATGGGGCTCAGATTCACTGCCCTCTGACAGGGGTTGGAACTCGCCCTGTGTGAGGCAAATGGGAGCCACTGCCAGATGCCAGTGGGGGGTGATGAGGGGCAGCAGCTGCAGAAGCGTGCTTTTCTTCAGGAGAATGGGGGCCAGGGCAGATCCCTGGTAGCCCATTGGATAAGACTGACCCTAACCATCAAATGATTGGTTTGGTAGCTGTCATCCTTAAGTAATATTAACATGTTTAGGTGGCTGAAAAGAATAAGGTTGCCAGGTCTGGCCTGGAAATCAGTGGGAGACTGGTGGGCAAGACGACATGGGGGTGGGCAGCTATTGCTGATAGACTGATGTCACTTCCAGTGAAAACCCAGAACTGATGTCACACCTCTCTAGGAATCACTGGAAACTTTGTGGTAAAACGATAAGAGTTTTTGGTGATTCCTAGAGAGGACTGATGTCACTTCTGGGTTTCCCCCAAATGACATCTTGCCATTGGCTCAACAGCCATTTTTGGGGGGAAATAATCTCTTACTCTTGTGCAGAGTGGTGGCAGGAAAGAGGTGCTGTGGATTCCCCACCCCTCCTGGCAACTAGGGTTTGGGGAGGGAGGGAGGGACCTTGGCTAGGTATAATGTCATAGAGGCTACCTGCCAAATCAGCCCTTTTCTCCAGGGGAATTGAGATCTGTCATCTGGAAATCAACTGTAATTCCGGGAGATTTCCAGGCCCCACCTAGAAGTCGGCAAGCCTAGGAATTATACCCCACTGAGGCCCTTCCATCCCCCAAACCCGGCCTTCCCACATTCCACCCCGCAAAACTCCAGGGATTTCCCAACCCAAAGTTGGCAACCTGACAAGCCAGTAGACAATTGCTCAATGGGAATCAATTTGCTGGTACACAGCTGCTGCCGATAGCATAAAACAGGCACCCCAGGATCACAGTGACAATCCCTTTTAATTTCCACTGATGTCAGAGAAGGGAAGGGAAAGGAGTTTGTAAGCCGCTCTGAGACGCCTTTGGGCAGTGAAGGGCAGGGTATAATCCAAACTCCTCCTCCTCCTCCTCCTCCTCCTCCTCCTCCTCCTCCTCCTCCTCTTCTTCTTCTTCTTCTTCTTCTTCTTCTTCTTCTTCTTCTTCTTCTTCTTCTTCTTCTTCTTCTTCTTCTTCTTCTTCTTCCTCCTCCTCCTCTTCCTTCTTCTTCTTCTTCAGAGGAGCGGTTATGCTAAGCCCCTGCTGAAGCCAATGGGAGTTCAAATGTTTATCAGCTAGATCGCCCCTCTGATTTTTAAAATGCTAGACAAAACACGAAAGAGACAGGGAGCCATAGGAGGCCACGTGGCACATTTCCAGCCAAGCACACCCTGCCTCTAAATGTCAGGAAGTGAAGAGAGATTTGCAGATAAGGAGCGACTCATAAGGGTTTTATGTGCGCTTTGCTATTGTGGAAACATCCCTGTCCACATTGCTCAGAGACAAATGACACAAGAGTTGCAATCTCCCCACATGGAAAAACATCTGTGAAGGTTCCTCATCTGGATCAAGGGACTCTAGCAGCTCTTCCACAGCACCTCCCCAGAGTGGGGGTCCTAGTCTGACATTCTAACCAGTGTACTGCACTGGCTCTCTCCTAGTAAAGGAGGGAGAGGAGGTTAACACTCACACCCCTTTGCTGCCACAATCCCAATCCAAACTGAGTTCCTGGCCAATGCTCCCTCTAAACTGCGGAGTCGTGTGAGCAAAAATTCTACTTTGTGAGCTACTGGCATTAAAGTTGTGAGTGAGCGATTTGGCTACTGCATAAATTAGTCTGCTCTGGAGCCGTCCTTCCTGAGCGAAGACAAAAATGTGTGCGCCGGAGGCTAAAAAACTGTGAGCTAGCTCACACTAACTCAGCTTAGAGGGAACACTGGTTTCTAATATGAAAGAAAACATTCAGGAATCTAATTGTGGATCTCCTACATATGGACCTTGGCACACTTTGTTGGGCAGTGCTTAGTTTGTGCTAAATCTATGCCATGTTATTCATCTCTGCCTCGGGAGGGGTTGCTTTTTAATGCGAACAATTAAACGGTCTATTACATTTTTATTCCACGCTTCCTTTAAGGAAGAGCAACATCCATAATTCTCCTCTCTCTGGCTTTCTCTCTAGAACATCCTCTGTTAGGTTAGGCTAAGAGAAAGGGACCGGCCCCAAGTCAACCGGTAACCCTCCCCTCCCAATCCTAGCTTATTTATGTTTGTTTATTGTTTAGACTTTTAGGCCACCCTTCCCTGCAAGCAGGGCTCAGGGCGGTTTACAACAGCATAAAAACACAATAATCCAAGTTAAATTAAACCAGCACAAAAACACAGTACAAAGTCGTGAGTAAAAAGCAATTCCAAGGTGGCGAATAATTTGAATAAAAACTGAACTACCCAGAGTCTCCAAGGGGTAGGTAAGGGGGCCTAGGAAACCCGAGAGTGCCAGACTACTTGCAGTCCCGTCGCTGTCCTCAAACCAAAGCCTGGCCACTACACAAAACCAGTGTGGTGTAGAACCGAATGTGAATTCCCCCCTCAACTCTCTGCAGCCCGGAGTGGTACATGCCCAGGAAATCTTTGCCATTTGATCTCGCTGATCAGATAAACTGGCCCAGAGCTACATGATCATATAGCCATGAGAGCCGGATAGGTAGCTGAAATAAAAGGTAAAACAGTTCCTTCTAGTCGTGATAAATACTTGAATGACAGAAGATAGTAGGCTCAATCCAGCAAACGCTAGCTGTGACGAAGTCTAATTGGAAGCAGTGGACTGGGATTTTCCTATCGGTTGGTAGAAATGCCTTCTCTCGTGCCCAGAGTAGATTTATATTTATTTAAACCTCAGATGCTACTGGACTCGAATCTATGGCCCTTTCTGCAGTCTCCTTTTAAACCATGTTCACTGCGGTATCCTCCAAGCAATTCTGCACTAAAACAGAATTCAACCTTCTTTTTTAATTCAGAGGCCCCCCCCCCCCATTCTACACTAAAATCAAGTTCAACCTTCTTTTAATTCCAGGTTCCCCCCGCCCCCCATTCTGCATTACATTACTCCCCTTCAGTGGTCAGCCCGGTTTCAGCCTGCTATTGCCCTGGGGTTATTTGGATGCTGTTTTGCTGTGGACTTAATTTGCCTTGAACACAGAGAAAATGCAGAGTGGCAGGCAAATGCGGAAAGGACCTAGCTCTTCTGCTGCTGATCAACATGGCTAGCCTCTGAAACTATAAGCTTTCGTATGCATGCACACTTTCTTCAGATGAACATGAAAGCTTATACCTGGAATAAAATCTTGTTGGCCTTAAAGGTGCTACTGGACTCAAACTCCGTTCTGCTGCAGCAGACCAACACGGCTACCCCACCTGAAATTCTCTGAAACTATGTTTATTTAGTATATTTTTATCCTGCCCTTCCTCCGATAGCTCAGAGTGGCTTCTATCATTTCCCACTTCCTCCAGTTCATACAACAACCCTGCAAGGGAGCTAAGTCTGAGAGAGAGTGACTGGATTAAGCTCAACCAACAAACCTCATGGGAAAGCAGAGATCCGAACCTGGGTCCCTCCGATCCTGATCTGGCCCTGTCTCCACTAGTCCTGTTTACATGTGGATTTTAAACGTATTTTAACTTGTGTAAAAAAGGTAAAGGTTCCCTTGCTCGAAAGCCAGTCGAATCCGACTCTAGGGTTGCGGTGCTCATCTCCATTTCAAAGCCCAAGAGCCAGCGCTGTCCGAAGACATTTCCGTGGTCATGTGGCTGACATGACTAAACACCATGGCGCACGGAATGCTGTTACCTTCCCACCGAAGTGGTACCTATTTATCTACTTGCAATTTCTTGCTTTCGAACTGCTAGGTTGGCAGGAGCTGGAACTAGAGACGGGAGCTCACTCTGTCATGCGGCACTCTCAGGTCTCGAACTGCTGAACTACTGACCTTCCAAACCCTCTTGGTTTCTAGCATTGTCTTAGGTTGAGTTTGTTTTTCTGCCCCCTTCCCCTTTTGTGTAGCCTGTCTCCACTAGACCACACTGGCAGAGTGTTAAAAACTTTATTTCCAATTAATCAGGAAAACAAAACCTTGTACACATACCGTTTGCTGAATTAGTCCAGAAGGAAAGGTTCCTTTTTCCTAGATGGGATTCAATCGACAAACCTTTTATCTAGAAGGATGTTCCAGCATCGCATCAAAAGAGCTCTGGTGTTTTTGGAGATGTCAGTGGCTATTTAATATGCTGGCAATTTAATTAACAGTTGCAGTAATTGATCTGACATGCTAATAGTTGGAGACAGTCAACAGCTCTTCATGACAGAGTAGTAAATTAGATGCTGAGGTTATTTGCATTGCACAATCCGGGAAACATCAAGGCTTGGTCTTTCAGTCACCTTCAGATTACACACTCCTCTGGAGTTATGTGTTTCTATATTGGGAGAGGTGTCATTTGTGTGTCTGCTGCCGGGAAAAATCACATTTGCAATGCTGCTCTGAACGTGATGAATGGAAAATGAAAAGAAAGCAAATACATTTTAAAGTTTCATGGGGGGGGGAGACCAAATTGTGTAAGGCTGGATCCTGTCTGTCTCTTCTGGGGGATTCAACCCAGCAGCTTGGATTGCCCCCCCAAAAAAAAGAAGAAAAAAGAAGAAATGAAAGCCCTAAAGAAAAAAAACAATTCAAATAGAAAGATAAAGAGAGACCCAACAAGTAGTGTTCATGAATAATACGAATACTGAACCCTTTACATACTGCTTTTTGTAACTGAAATTTTTATTATACAGAAACACAGGACTGAGAAGGAGAAAAATGAAAAAGAGAAATCGTCCAGTGAGGAGGGCTTTTTCAATATTCCCTTTGTCAGAATAGCAGAACCCTGGCATTCCTTGGAGGTCTCCTATCCAAGTACTAACCAGGCCCAACTCTGCTTAGCTTCTGAGATCTGATGAGACTGGGCTAAAATAGTGGAGGGGATGTAAAATGAGATTTGTCATAGCGATCACTTGTTTGAAGTAGTCAGTCGGGAAACATGTCCTTTTCTTGCTTTTCAAAATATGGTAATCCTGGACATAACACACTTCACAATTTATACAACTCAGAACAAAAAGACATAACAAACCTATCTGTACCCACACATCTTCATCCATGCAACACACCATAATACCTCTAGTTGTCTATCAATTATATTTGTATGGTTCCAACAATCAAGAAATGATTGCTGTTGGTGAATAAACGTCTCATGCTTATATGCTTTCATTTCCTATAAATGTTTGTACGTGGAAAGGTAGTTCATTAGCATTACACACCATACTTTTCAACAATAGACTGGATACCAAAATTTCAGTATTTCTTTGCCAGTATTGTGGACATAATGTGAATACCTGCAAGCCTCCTTCTGTGAGTGAGGAATGTGATTATTTTTCCTCCGCTTGCATTGAAGGATGGTACAAAAAATGTAACATAAAGAGGTTGACAAGACGACAAAGAATCGATTAACTAATAATAATGTCCCAGCAGAAGGACTCTTGAAACAAGGGAGATCTTTTCTTCCATGTGAAACTATTTACTCACAAAGTTAAGGAATACTGCTTGTTGTGAGGCTAATTCTTATTTTGATGAGTGAATTTTCCCATCAGTAAAATCCTCCAAATCCTTCAGTGCCACTGATTGCTTTTTAATAGGGGAGAGAAAGTAGGGAACCAGTTGTGTTGCTATATCCATTCTCTCAGCCAGCATAAGAGAATCAACATTGTCCTGATTTTACACTACCAGAAATCTCAAGTATCTCCCCTCTATAGATCTCAAAGTCAATGGTAGGCTAGACCTTTGTACAAGAGAGAGAACAGCATATAACAGGCAAGAAGCTCCCAGAAACTTCACCTCCATTTGCCATGAATTCTTGTACCTATTTGAGCAATGATATCTCCTCACCTTTATTCCGTTTAATTGAATCCATAATGTTGCACCTAACTTTTCTTACACTCCTGCCTCTCTCTCTCTCTCGTGCCATCTCTGCTAATAGGTCACATTAAGGAAGGGGTGGGTGGGCTATATGGGGGTTATTTGCTATGTTAGCTTATTTTGGTGTGTGAAAATAATAAAAATCTTAATCAAAACAAAACAATATCCTGCTGCAACATGGTTTGATTTATGTTGATTTTTGAGTGTTTCCATTGCTTTGCATATATTGGTTCAGAAAGTCTTACTATATAGTCATTTAGGTTGTTTTTTAAGTTTGGAGGGTACTTGAGGACATACCTCCTTTAATAGTATGGCAATTAGATCTTTCACCGTGACGTGGATAGCCTGGTCTAGCCCAGTCTCATAAGATCTTGGAAGCTAAGCAGGGTCAGCCCTTGTTGGTACTGTTGGAGGGAGTAATTCCGCATGCCTGGACAAGGGGGGGTGTGTGCTTAAGTGCGTACGGGTGTTATCTCCTTGAATGGGATGCCTAATTTATGTTAGCCCGTTTTAATGTCCTTCCTTCTGCGGTACTGTATGGGAGGTTCCATAGTCCTCTAGGCTCAGTTCTTGCTGTCTGGGGGAGATAGAAAGTACTGAACATGTTCTCCTGTATTGTATATTTTACTGTGGTATTTGTGCCATATACCTAGAACCTCTGCTACAAAATCGCAAGGGTCGATCTGATGAGTGCAAGACGGTTTTTCTACTATCTACCCATAACATTGAGATCATTGACTTGGTGGCTAAATTTCTATGTTGTACCATTAAGAGCAATGTTTCAACTCCAGTGATGAAGGTTGTACTTTTATTCCTTGTTGGTGTATGTTGTTTCGTCGTGATGTCAATAAAGGTAATTGTACTGTACTTGAATGGGATGCATATCCTTGCTTAACCTGAGAACTTCCCTCTGACCCTCCTCTCTCACTTAGTCCTTTCATTCTCTGCACATGGCCTTCCAATAAGTATTTGGATGGGAAACCACCAAGAAAGTCCAGGGTTGCTATTGCAGAGGCAGGCAATGGAAAACCACCTCTAAACATCTCTTCCCTTGATAAGTCAGCTGTGACTTGATGGCACTTTCCACCATCAAGATGGAGGGAATTAGATAAACATATGGAGGGAATTAGATAAGCATATGGAGCAGAAGTCCATCAGTGGCTATTAGCCACAAGGTACAGACAGGAACTCTCAGTCTGGGGCCGGTGATGCTCTGTATTCTTGGTGCTGGGGGGGGCAGCAGTGGGAGGACTTCTAGTGTCCTGGCCCTGCTGCTGGACCTCCTGATGGCACCTGGTATTTTTGACCACTGTGTGACAGAGTGTTGGACTAGATGGGCCATTGGCTTGATTCAACATTGGCTTCTCTTATGTTCTTATGTTCTCTTATGTTTTTACCACCAATTAATTCTACTGAGGAAGATATTGTCAGTATTGAAATGAGTCATACTTGGGACTTTTGTCTTTTTTGTACAGTGTTCATACATCTATTTGCTGTTCTCTATTACTATGTATAAATGTTGATATCCTCTTTTCTTATTCATTGTTCCTATGGTGTTAATGAGTTATTTTGCAACTATACAGAGTGGATTTTTCCTGCACACATTCATTAGCATGATATTTGTTATTACGCAATTTTTTTGTATACATACTTTATCTGTGTAATTACTCGTATTGTGGCTACTTGCCTTCTCTTTAGAGGCCCTTATTTGTGTCTTCTTTTCTTGGAGGGCTTCTTCCCTTGGTTTGGTTTTTCAGAAATTTTTACAACTACCACCCACTTGTGAGGTAAGTAAAGGTAAAGGTTCCCTTGCTCGAAAGCCAGTCGAATCCGACTCTAGGGTTGCGGTGCTCATCTCCGTTTCAAAGCCGAAGAGCCAGCGCTGTCCGAAGACGTTTCCGTGGCCATGTGGCCGGCATGACTAAACACCAAGGTGCACGGAACGCTGTTACCTTCCCACCGAAGTGGTACCTATTTATCTACCTGCAATTTCTTGCTTTCGAACTGCTAGGTTGGCAGGAGCTGGAACTAGAGACGGGAGCTCACCCTGTCATGTGGCACCCGGGTCTCAAACTGCTGAACTACTGACCTTCCACAGCCTGCAGTTCAGCGTCTTAACCACTTGAGCCACCGCAGCTCCTACTTGTGAGGTAGGCCACTGCTAATTAATATTATTGGGTGCCAGTTTCAGCCTGAGAGAAAGTGGTTTGTCAAAGCCTATCAATAAGTTCATAGCCAAGATGTGAGATTCAGTGTGGGGTCTTCCTAACTCACACCCTTAACTATTACGTTTGATGGGGCACTTGGCGTGACAGAGCTGTATAAAAATGGCATATAGCCTGGCAAAACTCAGGATTACCCAATGAAGTTGATGGGCAGTTCGGGTCGCCAGATCTGCCTTGGGACATTTCTGGAAGTCTGGGGGTGGTGCCTGGGGAAAGTGAAGTTTGTGGAGAGAAGAGAGTTCAGTGAGAATGTGTTGTCAGTCTAGGACTTCCACTTCTCCTAGAATCTATGGTATGCCACAATGTCACTATCTGAAACTGCTGTCTATTTCAGGGGAGTTGGCCTCTATAGTTTGGAGATCAGTTGTAATTCCAGGAGAACTCGGGGCCCCGCCTTGAGGCTGGCAACCTTGTGGGCAGTCAATTCAGAATAATGTACAACTCATTTACGGAATTTGCTGCCAAGTGACTATGAAAGTCATGAAGGATAACCATTGTGGTGCAATGAAATCTCCATGCCACTGAAATCAGTTTGCCGGTGTTGTTGCAGCATAAGCAGAAAAGGGAAGTGAAAGGTCAGTGTGGGCTTCCCAGAGGCATCTGACTGGTCACTGTAACACGACGCTGGACTCAATGGACTGAAGGAGATTGGATTTAGACCCCGCCCTACACTCAGCATCTCAGAGCACTTTACAGTCTCCTTTTCCTTCCCCTCCCCACAACAGACACCCTGTGAGGTAGGTGGGGCTGAGAGAGCTCTGGCAGAAACTGCTCTTTCAAGGACAGCTCTTACAGAACTATGGTCATCCAGCAGCTGCAAGTGGAAGAGTGGGGAATCAAACCCAGTTCTCCCAGATTAGAGTCCGTGCACTTAACCACTACGCCAAACTGGCTCTCACGCCAAACTGACCTGACAAGCTGCTTCTTGTGCTGTTACCTTGCACAGGTTCTCAAAGACTGGGGTTCTAACACCTGACCAGACAAAGCTTTTATGGACAATGGCCCCTAGTTTGAGACGCACCCACAACTATGAGCTGTGGATCTTTGGCTGTGCATTTTGCCTGTCCCCCCACAGGTCTGATCAACTGTGTGTTGGAGGCAGAGGGGCATCTGGAGTCCCTTCATTCTGCCAAGTACCTCCCACTCAACCCCCAGCCTTGAGTGTTGGGCTTTCCTCTGGCGTTAAGCACTTTCCCTGATGGAAGAAAAGATCTGCATGTAGAATGCATTGCCCTACATAGCTTGGGGTAAAGGGCCCCAGATCATCTCTAGATTGCCCTGCATAGCTTGGGGTAAAGGGCCTCAGATCACCTCTATAATGGTTAATCCAAATTGCTCTGCAGCAGAGGACTGTTGCCTAATGGCCCCCAAAGAGTACCCTACTGCAGTTTAGAACAATAACTTGTCGAGGGCTGTTTCTGTAAATGAGAGGAAGTGCTATTTGACACAGGAAGCCAAATGGAGAGAAACGGGATGTGTGTTTCTCACTTTTGCTTGGCGCAATTGAGCATCTAACCCCCCTCCTAAAAAGTTAGCCACGGCGACAAAGATCTGATTCTTCAAAAAAACCCAAACACAACAGACACACACACACAAAAGATTAGCCGCAGATACAAAGGTCTGACCAGGAATTCATAGTTGTTTTCTGCAGCATCTTTTTAACATGAATTACCCAGTGGATTTGGACACATTAAACTTTTCTTGTGGTTTGAACTGCAACTGAAGACCAGCTCTTTTCCCATATGCTTTTCAGGACTGAAAAAAATTTCCAGGGGAAAAAAACCAATCTTATTTTATGCATATAAGGACTTAGGATTGAACGGGTATGAAGCAGGGAGGGGGAAAGCAATCTCACCATTTGCAACAGAATTATTTGGACAGTTTGGACTGCGGTTGGATAAGCATTGTGGGTACCAAATGGCTGCTGCCCAAGACATTATCAGTTACTCAGAGCTGTGTGCATATGACATTTTGGATGCAATCTAAAGGACAATCCTAACACTTGGAAAAGGCACAGTGACCCAAGAGTTTGACATGATTATGAGAAATAAAAAACATGATTAGGTTTAGTAGGTTTTAACACACCAAATCACATTTGATTGCAAACAGTTAAATCAACATTGGAGATGGCTGAACCAAAAGGATGGTCTCCAGAAAGCACATTTCCTTTGAAAGCCTTTCCTTTGAAAGTTGGGTAATTGTGTTGGTCTGCAGCAGTAGAAAAGAGGAAGAGTCCAGTAGCATCTTAAAGACCAACAACATTTTGTGATAGGCTATAAGCTTTCATGAGTCACGGATCCAGTAGCACCTTAAAGACTAACAAAATGTGTAGCAGGGTATGAGCTTTTGTGAGTCACTGCTCACTTTGTGACTCACAAGAGCTCCTACCCTGCCACAAATTTTGTTAAGTCTTTTAAGGTGACTTTGAAAGCTGACATCAACTTTCCTGCACTGTTTTGTGTGACTGATGTATATGGGTCTCCTCCCTGTTTTTTGGTGTTATTTATGGTTATGTGTTTTTGTTGAACCATTGTATATATACTCTTTTTTACATATTTTTGAGGTTGAAATGTTTGATGACTTGCTGACTTGGGGAACCTATCTGGGTGGAAAGGCGACACAGAAGTGTTAATAAACCCAAAAGGAATCTACTATGAAAGGCAGTGAAATTATCCCCATTTATAGACACTGAGAACCAGCAACCTGATTTAGTTCTAGACCACATACATCAAGGGCCAGTGTGCACAAATTCCTGGAATAAAGGAACTTGACAGGAGAGCCATTTCACATCCATAAACTATTGGCTGAGCCACCTCAGTGTCAACGAAACCAACAGTCACATCAAGGGGAACACGTGATTCTTTTTTATGAAACAGCACACCTGCTCCTATTCAGACTTGGGGGGGGGGGGCTTGTTAATCACATCTCAACAAGAAACTGAACGCACCCAGTCAAATAAAATGCCACAGAAGTGACCTCGTCGCTATTCTTTGAATGGCATACAGAGACCACACCTTCTACAGAAATTACTTCCAATAACGATTGTGCAAGGTGTTCTTGCAGTGCTACATGGCTTCCTCAAGAAAGGGAAGGGCAGCTCAACTTGGCTGCTTAGCACTGGGGAAAAAATATAAGTCATTCACCACTAGAGAACTCATAAACCCCGTGAACCTGATCTCTGCAGGCCCAGCATCTTTCCCCAACAGGCACATTCGTATTTCAGAAGTTTGCTGGAAGCCCGGCTACTGTACCGGCTGAAGAATGCACTTCTACGCCAGTTGCTGCAATTTCTTGGATGTAATTAATCTTTTTTTTATCTGACAATCGAGCTCTGCGGGATGTCAGATTAAAGGTGTGTGTGGCCCGTGGCAATTTACATTGTTTGCTGGATAATCCCGAACAGGAGTCAACCTACTTGAAAAGAACTGGGAGCAACTTTAAAAAGCTGTAATCAGTTAATTGACGAATTAGTCTGCACAAGCCACGGGGTTTCAGTTCTTCAAATGGGAACTTTCACCTTATGAAAGTCAGTCCGCAGACAGCATTGGGAAGCCTCAGCGACAGATTCGTTTCTTTGATTTACAAAACGCATATCCCGCCTTTCTGCTGTCATAAGAGCCACTGAGGAGGCTAAGAAATTTAAAAAATACATCATAAAATCAGATTTAAAACCATTAAAACCAGCCCTCTCCAAACACCCATCATTAAAGCAATTAAAAAGCAGAGCTAAAATACACACAGAACATAAAAACATTGGTTAGGAAGGAGACATCATTCGGGGAATGCCAAACGAAACAAAACAGTCTTCACCTGCTGGCAGAAGACAACAACAACAGAAGGGATCGGGTGAGTTTTGGTGCCACAACTAAGAAGGCCCTCTCGCAGGCTGCCACCTGCCTAATCTCAGAAGGGGAGGGGCACTCTGAAGCAGGGCCTCCAAAGATGATCGTAGTGGTTGGGCAGGCCCAGAAGTAAGGTTGCCAGCCTCCAGATGGTGGCTGGAGATCTCCCGTTACTACAACTGATCTCCAGGTGATAAGATATCAGTTCATATGGAGAAAATGGCTGCTTTGGAAGGTGGACTCTATGGCATTCTAGCCCTGCTCCTGTGCCAAAACCAGAATGCCTACGTGCCCCAAGGCACCTTGGTGAGACAAAGAGAATGTAGAGTCCCAGTACTAGTACTGAAACCCAGAGTTATTATTTTTAACATCTGCCTGGCCTGGAAAAGAACCTTTGCCATAGCCGGACGTACCCTCTTCTCATTGCCAGCCAAAAGATACGTTAGATGGCAATCATGTGAGCAGCAGGGAAACCTGCTCCGTAAAGGCAGTACGCACTTGGCTCTTATAGAAGACTACAGATGGCAACTAAACAGGAAATGGGACAAAGTTTCAGTCACTGCTCTGCTACAAGGACAGAGTTTCTGGGGGCAGCTAATATCCTCACAGCAACCTGACAATTCTATAAGCAGTAAAGCACTCGTTCTGGCCGGGAAGGATAGTTGCATATTATACCCACTTTGGTCCCTCCCCTTCCCAACTTCCACCCTACTCAGGCTCCACCCCCAAAATCCCCAGGTACTTCTCAAGCTGGAGTTGGCAAGCCTATTCATAAGAGATCAGGCCGCCCTTCAGTTATGTTGGTATGAAACCACATATGGCCATGGTGTGGCAGGCATTCACAACTTTAGACCAAGGACAGTTTATTTTCTCGTTATGAAAAGATGCCCCTGTTGGATTGATCTCTCCCCCCCCCGCACACTGCTGTTTGAGTCACTGTCAAGGGAAAAAGTTAAAGCCAGATGCAACTGGTAGCACTCTTTCTATAAACAAGCAGCAGATCCAAAGAACAGAAAAGAGACAACGGAAGTCAATTCCGCTCAAGATGTATGTTGTGGTGGAGTGTCAGACTAGGATCTGGGAGACCCAGGTTTGAATCCCACTCTGCTCTGGAAGCTAGCTGGGTGACCTTGGGCCAGTAACTCTCTCAGCCTAACCTACCTCACAGGGGTGTTGTGAGGACACAGTGCAAAAGGAGGGAACAATGAAAGCTAATTTGCATCCCCTTTGAGGAAAAAGATACAGTATACACAAAGTTTTTTAAAAAAATGTTTGTCCAAAAACAAGAGCCCCACATTAGGGATGCCAGCCTCCAGGTGGGACCTGGGGATCCCCTGGAATTACAGCTCATCTCCAGACTACAGAGACCAGTTTCCTAGGAGAAAACCAATACTTTGGGGTGTGGACTTGATGGCATTGTACCCCACTGAGGCCCTGTTTCCCCCCCTCCCCGGGCTCAATCCCCAAACCTCAAAGCACTTCCCAACCTGGATCTGGCAACCCTACACTCCCCCCATCCCCTGCCAGTGACCAGGGGGACCTGGTAACCCAAAACCCCTTTGTATTAAATAAAAGTAGATTTGGCACCTGGAGGCACAACTACAACCTGAGTGAGTCAAAGAAGTAAAGGAAGAGCTATGCTAGCAACCTCCGGTACACCTGCTTGGTATGTCGTAAACCCAGAAGCCTGACCGAGCCTGTGACCCAGGGCTCCAATGAATGCATGGAGCCTTGGGGCTGCCAGATCATCATGAGACAGACAAACCTAGCCAAAGGGATTGCCCAAACACAGCCTGCAGCTTTTAAATTTATTTTACTTATACCATGAGGGAGATCCAGGTCCTTTCCGCGCTAGACCTTAAATCCTGGTTCAGCCCTGTCCCCAAACATACATTCTACATTACACTCGAATTCTTCCCTGTAATTATATCGGGGTATTTTTTGTTTCCACATTACATTGAGGTCACCCCAGTTTTGCCCCACACTTATCCTGGGATAAACTGATGCTGTTACAACCAGGGATACATGCAAGGTATCATGTCGCGAGTTGAACTCTGATAAAACCAAGGATGAGATCCAAGTGTGGAAAGGATATCCCAGAGAGGCTTACCTCTGCCTCCTCTGCTCTATTCTATCCTCACAACAACCCTTTGAGAGAGTGTGTGTGACCGGCCCAGGGTCATCCAGCAAGCTTCCAAGGCAGAGGGGGGATTTGAACCTGGGCTTCTCAGGTACTACTCTGACACTCGACTGTTACACCTCAATGGCAGCTATCCCAATATCAAACAGCTGAGCAGGAACCTGCCACTTGGATCTAGAACACTTAGATGGTATGAGAACACAGCAAAACCAAATGTCACCTCGACAAAAGTCACAGTATAGTTTGTGCTTCATTGTTCCAGAATGCATCACAATAGAACTGTTTGTGCCAACTAAGTATTTAATAAGTTTAGCTATTTGAAATAGTGTTACAACTGCAAAATAATGGGTTGTATTTACAGAGTAATTCCAGAACACTACTATAATTTTACAATACTCAGGTGTGGGTGTAGACCTATAAGCATTTTCCCAGGACTTCAGTAGGAAGATCTCATGTATTTTATTACCTGGACCACATCTTGATAGACTTCAGATGTTAAAAGATGCATAATCTTCTTAACAAAGGACCACTTCCACAAAGCATTGCAAGTACAAAGAAAAAAATTGCTAAAATTGTGTAGAACTTCTTTCTTTAATCTCCTTGGAATAATTTTCTTGGCCATAAAACAGAGTTCATCATGTTCGCACTAAGTACTATCTAAAGGTTTCCTTGTTTCTTCTGTATTTTCTTTTTCCGTAAATTCCCCAGAACAATCCCTATGAAAAGCAAGAGTCCTACTGTGCGATTGGCAGAAAACTTTTCCAGCAATCTTCAGGACTGTGTATGTCCAAGGTGTATATCTGAGGAAAGAGACAATGTATTAATATTAAATGTTATCTACTTTTATTATTTATTCAGTTTGTGCCTTGTTAAAGCCCTCCTCGGATCTCCTCTTCCTCAGAGTCTTTTCCCAGGTTGCCAGGAGTTTACTGTTCATATTATATCCTGCAACAAACTCTTTGCTCTATGTTGGCAAAGAGCTGCAAAAAGACTTTTCTCCCTGCCTCTCTTCTACTTTCCTTCTCATGGCTGACAGATGGTAAACCACTCAAACAGAGACCTTTTTTCTTTTGCTACACTCTTCAGATATACGTGGATGGCTCTAGATAAAATCACCATTACTACCGTCAATTCTGTAAATATTTAGAAGGTTAGCGCACCAAAATGGAGCGGGGGAGAAGAGAAATCTGTAGAATCCTTCCAGTAATCAGTACAACATAGCCCTTAAGCTCTAGCTTTGCTATGACAATGCAAATAGAGATGGCTATCAACTACCTGGTAGTGTGTGTGTATGTAAATACCATCAAGTCACAACCGAATTATGGCGACCCCAGAGCGTTTTCAAGGCAAGAGATGAACAGAGGTGGTTTGCTATTGCCTGCCTCTGCGTAATAACCCTGGTCTTCCTTGGTGGTCTCCCATCCACGTACTAACCAGGGCCAACCCTGTGGAGCTTTTGAGCCCTGATGAGATTGGACTAACCTGTGCCATCCAGGTCAGAGAACTACCTGGAAGCTTACCAGTTGTAATGCATGTGTGTGTGTGTGGGGGGAGGAACTGAGGGCTTTACTATGTATGACCACTTAAGACAAATCTGGGGTGGGTGGGAAGGAAGATGCAGTAAAAGCCTCATCTGCAGACTCCAGCACTCCTAATGACCACCTGCTCATGTTACCGTAAGCCACAATAAAGATAAATTTATCACTAAAGGATGATTAAAGAGACAGATCAAGAGCTGATCCTCCCAGCATTTTGAAAGACGGTAACGGAAGATGTGCAATAGCCCAATGACTAGCCACCAAAGGTAGATGGGAAAGAGACCGACTGCCTATTATCTTCATGTTCCCCATCTTACAGCTAGCAAGGCTCCCTCTCACTCAGTCCAGTGGAATGAAAATCAACTAAGGTAGCCTCATACGAGCCTGCGACACTCAGGGACAGCAAAGAATACAGGACCCAATTTGTACATTCGACAGAATCAAGTCCAAGATCAGGGGACGAGTCTCCTCTTTGTGTACAGCCACTACCTGAAGCTAAAATGAGAATTACCAGAATGAGGGGTTGGAATCCTAGTGTGACTCCCCTCCACACCCATGGACTCTCCTGTGCCCATGACCTTGAGCTCCTGCTAGTCAGTGACACCCCCCCCCCCCAAGGAACAGTGGAAGGGGCAAAGAAGAGGTTTGCAGTGGGAGGGAGGATTCAGGGGAAATTGTCCTCTCTTCCTACACTGGTGCCAACAGAATGATCCACCCCAAGGCTTTACTGACCACGGCCTTAGAATTGCCCACTGAAATAGATCAGTCATAGCTAGACAACTGATGTTTTTATAAGGGTGGTGCAAACATTTTGTTTCAACAAGTTGCTGAGCTTCAGGGCGCTGTGAACTAAGAAGTCTTAAAGTTTGGGCTTCCTGTCCTACGGTCATGTCTTGTATCAGCTGCAATTATGCATTTTTGAGGTTTGTTTTTGGAACCCTTATGTTGTCATAAGATCCTCTAAGGGTGTTTAAAAATAAAGCAAAATAATCATTTACGGGACTGTGGTGTGTGAGGCTGCAGGTAGGGTTTAATTGTATTTTTAAATAGACCTGCAAGTAAACAACTCCCTGCCTGAACCAGTATCGCCATGTGATAACTAAGGGACTCAAGATCATAAAGTGACTGCTCAGGGTCATAAAGAATACCCGGGGTGGAGCAGAAAGCTGAGCTTGGAACTCCTCGGTATTAGCCCACACCCCATAGCCTGCTCTCCCCACACACCCAAGTCCCTGGAATTTCTCAAGAGTGTATGACTTTATCCCACTGAAACACCATAGAGAGATGAGCAGTGTGTTGATTTTGCCATTTTCTTTCCTCCTTCCTGTCAGCATCATGCTTGGGAACTTGTAAGGGGAAAAACTGAATACAGAATTGTGTATGTGTGTGTGTGGGGGGGTGACACACACCATTAGCTGTGGAAAAAGCATCCTCCCCACTCTGTTTTCAGGGCTTATGCCACTTGACGGAGAAATTTGTAAGGGAAACAAGAGAAACTAAGAACTGGAACATGCATCAAGGCAAATAAGAAACATGATTGGGAAACACAGTGATTACACCCTTATAGGGACAGAAGGCAGAATAAGGTACTATATAACGTGTAAGATGTGTGTAATGTACAGAGGACACCCAGATGGGTTTTTCACTCTCCAGTTCCAACCGTGAAATAAATTCTTTTTCACTGAAGCCCGATGTTTTTATCAAACCCCTCAACGGAACCCTGATACATTTTCCCATTGCAATCCGGAGCCATTAATGGGCTACACAGTGCATGTACAAGGCTAAAACGTCAGGGGCCAGGATTCATTCTCTCTCTGCCATGCTTTTCTCTTCTACATGCTGGGAGTCCCCCGCCCTACACACATGTGGTGGTGGAAAGTGCCGTCAAGTCACAACTGCCCTCTGATGACCCCATGGGGTTTTCCAGGAAAGGGGTGTTCAGAGGAGCTTTGCCATTGCCTGCCTCTGCGTCATGCACTTGGTATTTCTTGGAGGTCTCTCATCCAAATACTAGCCAAGACCAACAAGATTGGGCTAGCCTGGGCTATGCCGGTCAGGATGCCATACGCACATATGAGTGTTCGAAAACAGATGCACACCACATCGGTGGGAAGAGCTTCCCCACCAGATTCTGCTGAGTGCATAAAATGGTCCACAAACCATGCTGCAGGGGGTGTGAGCTCACCCCCCCCACCCCCCACCCCAGAAATCAAGGTTGGAAGGACTTCCTTCTCTTTCCCTTGTACAATCCCCCATCATCTGCTGCAAGGGAAGACAGGAGGTCAGCTAATGTGTGTGTAGTCTGCCTGGTTTGCGCTGGAACTCACCTTTCAGAAAAGTTAATAAAAACAAATCGCACAGGAAAAAAAATCCATACTGTTCTTAGGAAAGCTAAAAAGATGCAAAACACAGCAGGTGTTTTATCTGGCTGCTGCAATAAAGATACTTAAGAATGTACATCAGATAGAACACTTATTCCATCAAACAGCGTAACACTGGGAGTCTAACCTGCTGTGCCAAGTGGACGCCTACAGCTGCCACAGCTGCATAGTACGGGAAGGTCTGATCACAGTTCATTCCTGTCACAGTCAGTCCCAAAAGCATCAGAGCACTGAAGCCACCGAGCCACTGTTTTGTGCTTTCGTTGAATCGGAGTGCTGTTGATTTCACACCAATGGCAACATCGTCTTTTTATCCTAAAAATGAAGTTGGTATAGATGTAGAAGTCAAACGTCAGTAGCATTAAGCAGACTGATACAGGGACAAAAATGGTCTTTTTGTACTGTGCACCATAGCTGAAAATTGTATCAGGAAAATCTCCCGGGCATTTCTGTCCCCATTTGAAGCTTAAACCAGCAATGAAAAGCACACCAGTGGTTGAAGACAAAGCCACCAAATCATGAGGAATCCATAATCAAAAATACATGCAACCTAAACCATTGGCATTCAAATATATTTCTGATGTATAAAGACATTTCCTCTAACTGACACCATCTAAGGCAGAAGAAAGCAAGCAAAGATTATTGATAGCCCATGTTGAGCATCAGTTAAGAGCATGATTTGCATAGCAAGAAGCTCCTGAATCAAAGACCACCACCCTCCCCACAAAAAATAGCAGCCAGTTGAGTGCTAGATACACTTTGGAAGGCACAGAATGCTGGAGCGTCCAAGCATCAGCTGAAGGGGGGGGAAAGATTAATTATTATTCATTTACAGCCCACCTTTCTCACTGAGATTCAAGGCAGGTTACAAAATATGAGAAGAACAATTCAGACAAACAACACAAATCTTTAATGAGCAAAACAATGTAGTGGCGGCTCAGACAGAAGAGTCGGAAAACAATACAAGCAAACAAAATGGTCAGTGTAGGCAAGAGAACTGTCTAGAGAAAAGGAGGGAGGAGAAATCCCCTGCCCCAAGAAATTAGAGAATGCTGGAGGAGAATTTTAAGGGGTGAGGCAGATTTTCACGTATTTCTCCCCCCCGCCATTCCTTGTTTATATAGGGCCAGCCAGAGGTTCTATGATCAAGGTGCTCCCAATTAATCATTCCCAACTGTGGAAAGTATCAGGTGTGTCGTCATTCCAAAGTCTCACATCATCATCAAGAGTAAGGAGGGCAGCTGATAAGGGCAGCCTACGAGCCTCCATGGTGTCAGCTGTTTTATTTTTGTATTTTTATCCTGCCCTTTTGCCCCAAGGCTGCTCTCGATCACCAGCGTAAAAACACCAACGGCACAAGAACAAAAAGCGGCTTTGAATATAAATAAAGAAAGGACGGACTTCTTCCGAGTCCAAAAGGGAACGCGTCAAGGTTGCCCATTATCTCCGTTGCTGTTTATTTGGATATTGGAAATATTATTGACAGCGATAAGGAAAGACAATAGTATTGAAGGACTTACAGTGAAAGGCTTTGCCTACAAGTACAGGGCATTTGCAGATGACGTAATGTTTATGATTCAAGACCCAATTGAGAAAATACCACAATTGATGGAAAAAATTGAAGAGTTTGGGTCAGTTGCGGGATTTTATGTTAATAAAAGCAAAACCAAAGTGATGTGTAAAAACATGACGAAACAAAGACAAACAGAATTGCAAGAGAAAATTCAATGTGAAGTGGTCACAAAGACTAAATATCTTGGAATTGAATTAACCATGAAAAATATTGACTTGTTTAAAAACAATTATGAAAAGGTGTGGCATAAGATTCAACAAGATATGAAGAAATGGGACACTTTGAATTTATCACTGATGGGAAGAATCGCAACTGTAAAAATGAATGTTTTACCACGTTTGATGTTTTTGTTTCAGACTATTCCAATATTAAAACAAAGGAAGGTATTGGATATGTGGCAGAAAGAACTATCCAAATTCGTATGGGCAGGAAGAAAGCCAAGGATTAAAATGAAAATTTTATGTGATTCAAAAGAGAGAGGAGGCTTACAACTACCGAATTTAAGACTGTATTATGATGCCGTCTGTTTAACATGGTTGCAACAGTGGATTAATTTGGACAATAAGAAGTTATTGGCCCTGGAAGGACATGATAACAAATTCGGATGGCATGCATATTTATGGTATGGAAAAGAAAAAGTGGATAAATTTTTTAAACACCACTTTGTAAGACAATCACTGTTCGAGACATGGACGAGATATAGAAAATTCTTCTCAGAAGAAAGACCACTTTGGATTGTACCAGCGGAAGTAATTAATCCATATTCAAGAAACCAAGGACTAGATTGGCTACCTTATAAAAATCTTTTAAAATCTGAAGGGAAAAATTTTGTGTTAAAAGATAGATTTGATGTTGAATTTGAATATGATTGGTTGAAGTATAGACAGATTTATGATTTATTTAAGACCGATAAAAAAGAACATGGTTTTAGAGAAAAGAATATTGAAATTGAAACTGTATGGCTTGAGAAAGGAAAAAAAATGATTTCTAAACTGTACAAGGTTTTATTGAAATGGTACACTGAGGATGAAACTGTAAAAGAGCAAATGATAAAATGGGCTGTAAATGTTAATAATGAGATATTAATGACATCTTGGGAATACTTGTGGAAAAAGTCAATGAAAATTTCAACTTGTGTAAATGTTAAAGAGAATTGTTATAAAATGATGTACAGATGGTATATGACGCCTAAAAAAATTGCTATTATAAATGAAAGTATGTCTAATAAATGTTGGAAATGTAAGAAACATGAAGGGTCTTTTTACCATATGTGGTGGACATGTGATAAAGCAGTAAAGTATTGGACAGAGATCCACAATGAGATACAAAAAATTTTGAAATGTACTTTTAAGAAAGACCCACAGATGTTATTGTTAGGTCTTAAAATGGAAGAAATAAATGTAGCCAAGAGAACACTGTTATGGTACTTGACTACAGCAGCAAGACTGACTTTTGCTCAATGTTGGAAACAAGATAAAGTACCTGAAACATGGGAATGGATTAAAAAGACGTTGTTTTTAGCAGAAATGGACAAATTAACAAGAAAATTAAACAACGAAGAAGATGAAACTTTTTTTGAAGACTGGAAAGACTTTCAAAAATACTTGTTGAAAAACTGGGACATTAAACGCGGCTTGATCTGCTTTGATAGTTATTAAGTGGAAAATGAAATAGAATTAGATTTCTGAATTGTTACCGTTTGCTAGAGAAAATAAGTTTAGGAATAATTGTAATAGAATAAGAGAGATATTAATGGGGTTGGAGCGGTGCGGGAAGTCTTGTTTGGGGGGGAGAAGGGGAAATTAGAAAAAATGGGTATGTAGGTTGGTTGAAAATGTTTGAACATGTGATATATCCAATAATAAATTGTATTTACTAAAAAAACACCAACGGCACAGACA
>JAPDNY010000672.1:0-27953 GCA_029375565.1 Gekko gecko
TTTTAAAATATATATATAAGTATTTTATTGGTTTTTGCAGTACTACAGGGTACGGGGAGAGGGTACTAAGTTCCCTACCTCTAAATTCTACAGGAAACGGGGAAAGGAAACTAATACATCACAAACTACTGAAATGGGGAAGGAAAACTAAAACCCTACCTCTAAGCATACTAATGGCTATAGTAAAGGTTCCCTTGCTCGAAAGCCAGTCGAATCCGACTCTAGGGTTGCGGTGCTCATCTCTGTTTCAAAGCCGAAGAGCCAGCACTGTCCGAAGACGTTTCCAGAGGGTAAACTAACAGGGTGACAGGATCTGGTTACATAAGTATATATCCTTGTCACCTAGTAATACAGAGATGTTGTTGCTTATAAAAATTTAACAAAGAATAATAAAAAATTGCATTAGCTAAATGGTCGGCAAAAACTGCATTATCAACAGTGTCCTTCGTTTTAGAGTCTTTTTCTTCTTGCGTTTCTTTTTTCCTCGGGGCTTGGGAGCGGCTGCTCCTTTCTCTGATTCCGATGTTTCTGAAGAGCTATAAAGTTTAGGGCTATCGCTTGATGAATCCTGTGAGTAGGATTCTTCATCTTCTTCCTCCTCCTCCTCCTCATCTGTTTTAGATTTCTTGTCTTTTTTGCATTGCGTTGAATTAAAGTATTGGTCCACAAACTTTTTTGCCTTAGGAACAGTGTCGATATTAAATTTTTTATCTCCCCTCAACCTTGAATCCAGCTGTGGCCTCGGAGATCAAAATATCTTCCATCTTCAGTCCCGTCCCCCCCCCCGATCCAGGACTCTTAATTATCTGAGGTTGCTTTTGTGCCAATTTGGGTGCCAAATAGCGTAACAATCACCTTGAACCTTCAAGGGCCCTAGAAACGATAACGAGAATGGCTCCCTGCGGTATTATTGGTGTTGAGAACGATCCGTGCATAATGCCGGCTTGCTTTTGTTCCGCCTCGCAGGCCTGAATCGCAGCAGCACCTTCTCGTGCGAGGCCTACAACGCTAAGGGAATGAGCACCTCGCGGACAGCCCTGGTGACAGGTGAGAGGTGGCGGTAATGTTTATGAACGTTCCTAGGGAGAGCACGGGGACCTATCTGGCGGTGGCCTGAGCACGGTTGCTTTGCCCACGCCAAGGATGACCTAAATATCCCCTACAGGTTTAACAAAACCAAATGATATGCTGCAAGAATTAGGGTTGCCGGCTCTGGATTGGGAAATATCTGGAGATTTTGGGGGGTGGAGCCTGGGGAGGGGGTGGAGCCTGGGAAGGGGAGGGACCTCACCAGGGTATAAAGCCATAGAGTCCACCCTCCAAAGTAGCCATTTTCTCCAGGGGAACTGATCTTGGCTACCTGGAGATCAAGTGTAATAGTGGGAGAGCTCCAGGTGGCACCTGGAAGTTGGCAACACTATAGAAGATAATAATTGGATCACCAGCACACTTTCCCTCTGTAAATAGGAGTTCTGGAAGGTTCTGGCTGAGTTTGGGACTGTGGCGTGGGGTTAATTTCCCCCATCTTCGAATGCCTCCCCACAGCAGTGCTGTTTGCCCCACCGCCAGTGAGAGCCAGAACAGTGTAGTGGTTAAAGAGTCAGACTAGGATCTGGGAGACCCAGGTTCGAATCCCCACGTGTGCCATGGAAGCTCGCTGGGCGACCTTGGGCCAGTCACGCTCTCTCAACCTGACCTAACTTGCAGGGCTGTTGCTGTGAGGTTAAAATGGAAGAGAGGAGAAGGACGTCAGCCGTCTTGGGTCTCCACTGAGGAGAAAGACGGGGTACAAATGAAGTAGATAGTAATAATAAATAGAATACATGGCTCCCCACCGCCCCGTTGGAAGAAGCATACAGGCTCTATACTGGAAACCTGCATGTTTCCCCCCCAAATGGGGCAAACAGAATTGACGTCTTTCTGCTAACCACATGCATTATGGGCCCTCATTCAAAGGAGGTCACCTGCTGCTGTTCTTTGCAAAGGAAAATGCCCAAAGTAGAATCTGATCTCAGATAAGAACATCAGAAGAGCCCTGCTGGATCTGACCAGTGAGGGTCCATCCAGTCCAGCATCCTGTCTCACCCAGGGGCCAGCCAGTTCCTCTGGAGGGCCAACAACAGGGCACAGAGGCCGAGGCCTCCCCCTGATAAGCACATCATCAGCTCAGGTTTATTAAGTGATTTCAGCAAACTGCAAGACAAGCTACCAGGGCTGGAGCACTGCTTTATAGGCGTGCAAAACACCACACCCAACACACACACCCACTCCCAGTGACAGGCTATTTACATTACACTGCTTATCTATTGGTTAGTTCCTGGATCCAGGTAAGCCGTTGTTCTAGAGAAGCACGCTCAGCCTGTTCTAGGTACAGCTGGAGGAAAGGCTCAGGCTCAGTACATAACACCAGTGGTCTGTCTAGTCTCACATCCTGTCTCACATAGTGGCTGATAAGTTCCCTCTGGAGGGCCAATGGCAGGGCAGAGAGGCCATAAGAACATAAGAGAAGCCAATGTTGAATCAGGCCAATGGTCCAGAACCTGACAAAGGTTAGTCAAATGTGGGAAGGGGGGCCAATGTTAAAAACTAGATAAAGGAAATATAAAAATACACGTATTTATTAAACACAACTTTAAAAATATATAAGGGCCCAGTCACACATTATTTATAAGTATCAAACGATAAAACACAAGGGCTTGTAAATCTGACCTGACGCATTTCGGCCTACATAGGCCTCCCTCAGAGGTCAATTATGAGGAACGTATTGGCTGTTATAAAAACATATAGTACAATCATACATAATCATATACAGGGCATAAATACAATAAGGACCAGAAGCAAGTTGTTTCAAGATAACCCACCAGGCACAGAGCAAGAAAATACAAATGAGGCCTCTATTAGTGCAATCACATGCTCAGTGGTTCTCAGATATAAACTTCTGGTCCAGGAAACACCTTCCTATGATTGTAGAGCCAAATAATCCTCAAGCAAAGAGCAGTCAGGTCAGATTTACAAGATTTTAACATTGGCCTCCTTTCCCACATTTGACTAACCTTTGTCAGGTTCTGGATTCTAGGTTTTAGGTTCAGTTTGTTTTTTCCCCTCCCCCTCTTTTTTTGTTCTTGTTAGAATCAGGCCAACGGCCCATCCAGTCCAACACTCTGTCACACAGCGGCCAAAATATACCAGGTGCCATCAGGAGGTCCAGCAGTGGGGCCAGGACACTAGAAGCCCTCCCACTGCTGCCCCTCCAGCACCAAGAATAGAGTGCATCACCTGCCCCAGACTGAGAGTTCCCATCTATACCCTGTGGCTAATAGCCACTGATGGACTTCTGCTCCATACGTTTATCTAATTCCCTCTTGAAACTGTTCATGCTTGTAGCTGCCACCACCTCCTGTGGCAGTGAATTCCATGTGTTCATCACTCTTTGGGTGAAGAAGGACTTCCTTTTCTCTGTTCTAACAAGGCCAAGGCCTTCCCCTCTGATAATAACTTAAGAAGAGCTCTGCTGGATCAGACCAGTGGTCTGTCTCTAGTCCAGCATCCTGTCTCACACAGTGGCCAACCAGTTCCTCTGGAGAGCAATGCTCCCTCTAAGCTGTGGAGTCTTGTGAGTAAAAATCCTACTTTGTGCGCTACTGGCATGAAAGTTGTGAGCGAGCGATTTGGCCGCCGTGTACATTAGTTTGCTCTGGAGCCCTCCTCCCTGAGCGAAGGCAAAAATGTGTGGGCCCTGGAGCCTAAAAAACTGTGAGCTAGCTCACACTAACTCAGCTTGGAGGGAACACGGCCAGAGAGCCAACAACAGGGCAGAGAGGCCGAGGCCTTCCCCTGATGTTGCCTCCCGGCTCGGGGATTCAGTGGCTTCATCCCCCTGAATGTGAAAATTCCCCTCAGCCACCACGGCTAGTAGCCACGGCTAGACTTATCCTCCATGAATCCATCTAATCCCCTTTTAAAGCTTTTAAAGACCTTCCAGCCTCATTTCCAGCTAGGGCCCGTAACATCTGTGTGGTTCGGACATCTCTCACCTCTACTCTTCCTGCCTCCCCTCAGTTGTCCCCGGACGACCACGTGCCCTAACCCTGGTGCGCCCCACGGACAACAGCCTGGAGGTGGCGTGGCAGCCCGGCCCGAGCGGAGCCTACCCGCTGGAGATCTGCACCATCCAGGTAAGAAGAACCAGCGGGCGGCGCGCCCCGCAGGACTCTGGAAGGGAGCCGGCCCTGGATCGGTGCCGAGTTTCTTTGGAGAAGGCGCTCTCGCTTCCTATCGCGAAAGAGTGCTTTTTATTTTTAGGAACCGTTTCCTGTCCTGCTTCTGCTTAACTCGGACATCCGCTTCCCACCGCCAAGAATGTGACGTCCCCCATCTTCCCCCCGTCACCAGGATGGGGAACTGAAAAGCCTGAGCGAGGAATCGGGAGGGCTGAGAAACAAAACTGAGAGCAGGGAGGGGTTTCCAACTGGCTCTTGCAGTCACTGTCGGTCACTCCGAGCCCCAATGCCAGGGGAAAGTTTTCCAAGCTTTCCGTCGGCACAGATGCTTGGAATGGTACCTATATTCCCCTCCCCATGGATTCAGCAACAGCTTCTTCCTCTTTAGTCAGTTTGGTGTAGTGGCAGGCCCGTAGCCAGGATTTTTAATTTGGGGGGAGGGGCTTTAAATAAGTCAGGGGGCACCCTGCACACACCCCAAGGGAGCTCCACAAATAAAATAAAAAATTGGAAGTCGTGGGGCCTGGGCTGGATGGGAAGTCGGGGGAGGGGGCTTGGCAGTAAGTTGGGGGGCAGGCCCCGATAAGCCCCACTGTAGCTATAGGCCTGTGTAGTTATGAAGAGGAGGAGGAGGAGGAGATTGGATTTATACCCCACCCTTCACTACCCAAAGTTATCCCAGAGCAGCTTACAAACTCCTTTCCCTTCCCTCCCCACAACAGACACCTTGTGAGGTAGGTGGGGCTGACAGAGCTCTTGACAGAAACTGCTCTTTTTCAAGCACGGTGGACTGTAATCGAGGAGAACCGGGTTTGATTCCCCACACCTCCTCCACATGCAGCTGCCGGTGTGACCTTGGGTCAGTCACACGTTCTCGCGGAGCTATTCTCCCAAGGGCAGTCCTCGAAAGAGCTCTCTCAGCCCCGCCTGCCTCGCAGGGTGTCTGTTGTGGGGAAGGGAAGGGAAAGGAGTTTGCGAGCCACTCTGAGACTCCTTTGGGTAGCGAAGGGCGGGGTGTAAGTCCAATCTCCTCTCCTCCTTTTAAACGTTCCGCCGTGTGGTGGTGGTGACACGTCACCATCAAGCCGCAGACGACTTCCGGTGACCCTGTAGGATTGCCAAGGCAAGAGACATTCAGAGGTGGTTTGCCACTATTTGCCTCTGCGTAGTGGGCCTCCATCTTCCTCGGTTGTCTCCTATCCAAGTACTAATCCGGGTCGACCCTGCTTAGCTTCCAAGAGCTGATGAGGTCAGGCAGAGCCTGGGCCGTCCGCGTCACATCTGAGACAAACAGAGGCGGTTCTCCATCGCCTGCTTCTGCGGAGGGACCCCGGACTTCCTGAGAGGTCTCCCGTCCACGAGACTAACCGGGGCCGACCCTGCTTAGCTTCCAAGATCTGACGAGATCAAGATAGCCTGGGTCTTCCAAGTCAGGGCATGATAATTGCATGCCGTCGAGTCTCAGCCGATTTATGACTGACCCCGTAGGGTTTCTCGGCGAGAGACGTTCAGAGGTGCTTGGCCATCGCCTGCCTCTGTTTAGCAACCCTGGACTTCTTTGGTGGTCTCCCATCGAAGAATGAACCAGGGCTGACCCTGCTTGGCTTCTGTAGGGGGAAATGTCTTCACGGGAGAAAGATAGCACGTCGGGGCGTTTGGTAACCCTGGAGTGCTAGCTCAGAACCAATGGTAGATTCACCATTAAGCAGACTAAGCACGTGCTTAGGACACCAGGGCCAAAGGGGGTACCACAAAGTTGGGGAAAGGGTGAAAAGAATAACAAACGAATAAATATTTGTAAAAAAAAATAATAAAATTGATAAAACTAGTGCAAATTGACCATGGTACACCCTAGGGTTATCTTGGACCCAGTCATACGGGCCAGAAAACGCGAGGGGGAGGCGTGGCAGTTCGCCCCGGAGCAAAATAAGGTGGGCCACCTGCTTGCCATGCTCCGGCGCCGAGTGCCGATCACACCGCGCTGCTGCAGCATGACAAAAAGCAGCGCAGCAGAGCACACAAGCCACACTGTAGCAAAGTGCGCATGCGCCATGGGGGGGCAGGCCGCTGTCGGTGTCTTGCGTCTGCGCATGCACCATTCGGTGTTGGTGCGCATCCCATGGAAACTTACAACATCCGGAAATCCTGGGACATGGGTGGGCGTCAGGAGCCGCGGGATACTGGCGCTCCCGCGATCAGACGCCGGCCTTTGCCCCGGGGTTTCCGGAAACTAGTGCTTCGTCCCTAGTAGTTTTTTACTCCGCGTTTTCCACGGGAAGCCGCGGGTTGGCTACGGGAGTGCTATGCCTCCCAGATGTGCCAGTGTGATCGCGCACGGAAAGTCCGCAGGGCTACCGTGCCTTCGGCGGGGCAAATGCTCCATGTGAACGGGGCCCTTCTACTTTTTATTGGTGAGGTGCAGTGTCATCGGCTATGTTTAAAAGTAAAATGCAGGTGTTTAAAAGTAAAACAATGGAGCCAAATTCAGTTGTCATGAGAGTCACTTCAGTGAGGGGGGGGCACCAAGATCGGTCAGTGCTTAGGGCACCAAGAGGGGGGGCACCAAGACTGGTCAGTGCTTAGGGCACCAGTGAGCCTTAATCCGCCCCTGCTCGCAACACGCAGTTAGCTTTTCACTCGGGAGCAAAGGTAGGGGGAAATACAAGAGGCTCTCATGTTCCGGCCCCGAATTCTACCGAACGTTCGTTCTGAAGATTCCAAACCTCTTCCCCCGCCATACGACTGCCCCCCGTTTCTCTCTGCTGTCTCTTTCCCCAGGCTGTGCGCTCAGACGAGGACCTCAGCACTGTCTCGGAGAGGGCGCTCTATAACCAGAACCTCAACGTGCCCCCCTTCGGCCACTCTCTGGTCGGCCTGACCCCCTTCACTCCCTACCACATCCGCGTGTCCTGTCGATCCAGAGAGGGCAACTCTCCGTGGACCCACTGGGTTGCTATGAAGACCCTGGAAGGAGGTGAGGACCCGTCTCTCTGTCTATCTGAATTTTTTTTTTACTTCCTCTGAGGAGCTCGGGATTTCTCCCCCTCCTGTATTCTAGCCTCACAATGATAACGCCAACCCCGTGAGGTAGGGTAGGCGGAAGGAGTGCGGCTACCCCCAAGCGAGCTCCGTGACAGAACAGGGACTTGAACCCAGGTCTTCCAGATCCTCGTTTGACTCTCTGACTCCCACGCCACAACTTTGTGGCCCCCTGGTTCTGTTTTTGTCCCTGGGCAGAGAAAGAAGCTGATCCTGAGTTTTCCCGTAAGGGTCACTGGAGGTCTAAGGCTCGATCAGCATTTTTAAAACAGAAAATCGCAGCTGCATGAAGATCCCGATTTGAATGGGGGAGCCGTGGTGCAGGAGGAGCAAAGGTTAACGCTCCCTCCTTGCACCGTTGCGTTGTTTGAAAACACCCCCTGCCGTTGTTGACACTGGGAAGGGAAAAAGACAGGCCCTCTTTCTTTGCCAGTCTTTTTTTCTCTGGGCTGATGCGACCAAAGGCTCTTGGGTGGTTTGGGCTGGCAATATACCGCACAGAAGGACTATTGAAAACACCCCCTGCCGTTGTTGACACTGGGAAGGGAAAAAGACAGGCCCTCTTTCTTTGCCAGTCTTTTTTCCCTGGGCCAATGCGAACAAAGGCTCTTGGGTGGTTTGGGCTGGCAATATACTGCACAGAAGGACTATTGAAAACACCCCCTGCCGTTGTTGACACTGGGAAGGGAAAAAGACAGGCCCTCTTTCTTTGCCAGTCTTTTTTCCCTGGGCCAATGCGAACAAAGGCTCTTGGGTGGTTTGGGCTGGCAATATACTGCACAGAAGGACTAAGTCTTCTTCCCACATGCTGTAGCCCCAGCCCTTTAGAGCCCAAAGCAGTTGCCGTTTCCTTTTTTAAAGATGCTGGGAAAACCCAGTTGTGGATCCGCCATGTTGTGTCTCGTTCAGCCTATACAAGGCAGGGAGTCGGGAAAGCGAGGGAGATGGAACGAGGTCCGATATTTTGGCATAATCTGTGTGGCACAGTCGGGATCCGCCATCAGCGATATTGAAAATCGGTCGGGGCTATTCAGTGACCCACGGGGAAAAGCAGAGGTGTAAATTGGGGCGTTCGGTTCATAGGTCCTGTTCTCAACCACTCGGTCAGCTCCATCGCATAACAGTGAGGGTAAGAAGTGCGGTCAAGTGCGCTGCTTCACCAAGTGCATTATGTAAACCTGGGTGTGGAGGGCGGACGCCAAAGTGCATTCTGGGAAACAGTGCCCTCTCCCACACACCCGTGGGTAGGGGTGCCCGTGATGACGCAGCCGGTCCTCCACAGTGCCAACAGCTGCCCCAGAGAACATCACGGCCTTCCAGAACGGCACCTGCACCATCGTCCAGTGGGGGGAGCCGCTCGGCAACGTCAACGGGATCCTGCGCGGGTACAAGCTCATCTGTCAGAAAGGTGACTTGCCCGAGGTGAGCGCTCCTTACTGGGGAATGGATTTCGTTCCCAGCAGGCCCGTGCCACTTCTGGGCACTGGCTGGCTGCCTCCTTTATTGTAACCCTCCCTGATGGTCTGTTAATTTGGAGGAAAGCACGGGATGTTAGCGTTTTAAATCCGGGTTCCCCCACTTGATGCTTGTGGGCGCCATGGCACCCGGAGAAACCTATCCTGGTGCCCGCCGAGTGTTTTGAGAAAATGGGCGAGTCCAGGTAGGGCTTTTTGATTGGCCACTGGAGATCTGATTGGCTGTGCAGATTTTCTTTGTAATTGCTTTGGCGGCAGCTGCCGCCACGGCTCAAGGAGCTTCACAGTACGACGGAAGACAAGCTGTACGCAGGAAAATATTTTTAAACAATATGCTCATTCTAAAAGGCTTTTGCCTGAAACGATGAAGGAGACTCTTAGAGCCATGCATGACCTCACTCCGCCTCTCGTGGCAGCCATTTTTATTTGGCTCCGCCTCTTGTGGCAACCATTTAGTATTTGGCTCCTCCTCTTGTGGCAACCATTTAGTATTTGGCTCCTCTTCTTGCGGCAACCATTTTGTATTTGGCTCCGCCTCTCGTGGCAGGCATTTTGTATTTGGCTCCGCCTCTTGTGGCAACCATTTTGTATTTGGCTCCTCCTCTTGTGGCAGCCATTTTGTATTTGGCTCTGCCTCTTGTGGCAGCCATTTTATTTGGCTCCTCCTCTTGTGGCAACCATTTTGTATTTGGCTCCTCCTCTTGTGGCAACCATTTTGTATTTGGCTCCGCCTCTTGTGGTAGCCATTTTGTGGTTGCGCCCACCATCCAGGGTCAGATCTCCAAAGCTGCTCGCAGGCCAGAAAGGATTAGGTACCCCTGTTTTAAATACATTTTAATCGTAATAATGCTGTCGTGCTCAATCTAAGGAGCGGACAGGGAAGTGAAAACAAACCTGGAACAAGCTAAGATCAGTGGCCCCTGAGACATTACTAGGGTAGACGCCCCACCGGGAAATTTCCCTGTAAGTTAGATGGGCAATCCACTCCTACCTGGAATCAAGCTCCCCTCTTCCACCAGGTGGTTATGGATGTGGGATTGACCCACGAGAGAATCTTGGAGTGGAACTCATCCGTGAGGAACCTGACCGTACGAGTTGCAGCCTACACGGGGGCAGGTGATGGGCCCTGGAGTCACGCTGTCATGGTTGTCCCCTTGGGTTTCGGTAAGTGAGCTGTGTTTTGGCTAGTTTCTCTACAGTGTGGAAAGAGTGGCCCGGCAGAGGGGCCATCCGGGAGAAACCCTTGTTAGGGCCTGGAGGACCGTCATACAAGGGAGAGACTCGGGAGAGATAATGAAGGGGAGGTTATGTTGATAATCCGCAGACATTTCAAAGGACTGCAATATCCGTTGGGACGGGACCCAAAACCAAAGATCAAGAGCTGCTGTTAGAAAGGGATCCAAAGATTTTAGGACATTTGGAAGCTGTTAACCGAACGTTAAGTCCATCACATCTTTTTAAGGGCAGCGGACAGATGGGAGACGACAGTCGGTGACTCAAGCTGCGCGATATTTTTAAAATATGCTCTACCGGTGCCATCAGTGCTTGGCCCAAATCCTTGTACTGCTTTTTCCCGAAAGTGGTTCTTTTGATCTCTGGTTGTGGTACCACCTCCCCGCTGGTCCGGAGGCTTGGCCGTTCCGGACCTCGGATCAGGTCCTGAATGTAGAATCCCCCGATTTTAAATCCTGGCCCGCTTTCTGGAGCCTTGCGGATTTATAGAAAACTGGAGCCCGGTTCCCCAACAGGACCTGTTGTTTCTGATTACAACCAGCTTTGGGGATTTGATCCATTTCCTCGTGTCAGGAAACTTGCCTGCTTCTAAGCGCGGTCCAGTTTATAAATGCCTGATCTGACATGGAGCCCCTGCTGAAAATAACCTATTTCTTGGTTTTTCTTTTGCAGATGAACTTTCGCCGCAAACTCAGCCAGGTGAGAGGCAATGTTCAGCGGCCATCAAAAACTGACAGGGAGTTCAGGGTGGTAGTGAGAACTGGGGCTGCCAGGTCCCTCGGAGCAGCCGGCGGGGATGGGGGGGTACACCTACCGGGAGCAAGGAAGAATACTGGAAATTAAAGCGATGTGCCTACAGAACCCAGAAGTGACATTGGCACATCGGGTATGTCGTGGGCAGCGTTCCCTCTAAGCTGAGTGAGTGTGAACTAGCTAACAGCTTTTTAGCCTCCGGCTCACACATTTTCGTCTTCGCTCAGGAAGGAGGGCTCCAGAGCTGTGTTCCCTCTAAGCTGAGTTAGTGTGAGCTGGCTCACAGGTTTTTAGCCTCCGGCTCACACATTTTCGTCTTCGCTCAGGAAGGAGGGCTCCAGAGCTGTGTTCCCTCTAAGCTGAGTTAGTGTGAGTTGGCTCACAGCTTTTTAGCCTCCGGCTCACACATATTCGTCTTCGCTCAGGAAGGAGGGCTCCAGAGCAGTGTTCCCTCTAAGCTGAGTTAGTGCGAGCTGGCTCACAGGTTTTTAGCCTCCGGCTCACACATTTTCGTCTTCGCTCAGGAAGGAGGGCTCCAGAGCAGTGTTCCCTCTAAGCTGAGTTAGTGTGAGTTGGCTCACAGTTTATTAGCCTCCGGCTCACACATTTTCGTCTTCGCTCAGGAAGGAGGGCTCCAGAGCAGTGTTCCCTCTAAGCTGAGTTAGTGCGAGCTGGCTCACAGTTTTTTAGCCTCCGGCTCACACATTTTCGTCTTCGCTCAGGAAGGAGGGCTCCAGAGCAGTGTTCCCTCTAAGCTGAGTTAGTGCGAGCTGGCTCACAGTTTTTTAGCCTCCGGCTCACACATTTTCGTCTTCGCTCAGGAAGGAGGGCTCCAGAGCAGTGTTCCCTCTAAGCTGAGTTAGTGCGAGCTGGCTCACAGTTTATTAGCCTCCGGCTCACACATTTTCGTCTTCGCTCAGGAAGGAGGGCTCCAGAGCAGTGTTCCCTCTAAGCTGAGTTAGTGCGAGCTGGCTCACAGTTTATTAGCCTCCGGCTCACACATTTTCGTCTTCGCTCAGGAAGGAGGGCTCCAGAGCAGTGTTCCCTCTAAGCTGAGTTAGTGCGAGCTGGCTCACAGTTTTTTAGCCTCCGGCTCACACATTTTCGTCTTCGCTCAGGAAGGAGGGCTCCAGAGCAGTGTTCCCTCTAAGCTGAGTTAGTGTGAGTTGGCTCACAGTTTATTAGCCTCCGGCTCACACATTTTCGTCTTCGCTCAGGAAGGAGGGCTCCAGAGCAGTGTTCCCTCTAAGCTGAGTTGGTGTGAGCTGGCTCACCATTTTCTAGCCTCCGGCTCACACCTTTTCTTCTCCACTCAGGAAGGAGGGCTCCAGAGCAGTGTTCCCTCTAAGCTGAGTTGGTGTGAGCTAGCTCACAGTTTTTTAGCCTCCGGCTCACACATTTTCGTCTTCGCTCAGGAAGGAGGGCTCCAGAGCAGTGTTCCCTCTAAGCTGAGTTAGTGCGAGCTGGCTCACAGTTTTTAGCCTCCGGCTCACACATTTTCGTCTTCGCTCAGGAAGGAGGGCTCCAGAGCAGTGTTCCCTCTAAGCTGAGTTAGTGTGAGTTGGCTCACAGTTTATTAGCCTCCGGCTCACACATTTTCGTCTTCGCTCAGGAAGGAGGGCTCCAGAGCAGTGTTCCCTCTAAGCTGAGTTAGTGTGAGCTAGCTCACAGTTTATTTAGTCCCCGGCTCACACCTTTTCTTCTCCGCTCAGGAAGGAGGGCTCCAGAGCAGTGTTCCCTCTAAGCTGAGTTAGTGTGAGCTGGCTCACAGTTTTTTAGCCTCCGGCTCACACATTTCTGTCTTAGCTCAGGAAGGAGGGCTCCAGAGCAAGCTGATTGATGCAGCAGCCAAATCGCTCGCTCACAACTTTAAGGCCAGTGGCTCACAAAGTTGAATTTTGGCTCGCAAGACATCCACAGCTTAGAGGGAACATTGCGAGTCCAGAGCGGACTAATTTTTGCAGCAGCCAAATTGCTCGCCCACAGCTTTAATGCCAGTCGCTCACCAAGGAGATTTTTTGCTCACAGGACTCCACAGCTTAGAGGGAGCACTAGTCTGGAGGCCTCCCGGAGTTACAGCTGATCTCTAGAAGGCAGAGATCATTTCCGGAAGGAAACGGCTGTTATGCAGGGTGGACGATGTCGTCCCGTCCCCGCCGAGGCCCCTCCCACTCCCCTCCCCAGGCTCCGCCCCCAAATCTCCAGGGATTTCCCAACCCAGAGCTGGCGACCCTACCTAGCCAACTCCAGCCTGGGAAATTGCTGGAGATTTGGGGGAAAGCTGGAGGGTTTTCATCTGGACTCTATGGTATATCATAGAGTTTGTAGCTCGGCAACCGCCATTTCCTCCAGGGAAACGGCTCGCTGCGCTCTGGAGATGAGTTGTCATTCCGGGAGCACCCCAGGCCCCACCTGGAGGTTGGCAACCCAAGATTCAAGCCTCCTTTCTAGGGGGGCCTGTTCTGGAACCTCAAGTCTCTGTTTAGGCCAAAGGTGGAACTTGTCAACAAAGGGGGTACCCCTCCCACGTGACATCCTCAATCTGCAGACTGCCGGGATGCCTCATTCTCTTGTTGCATGTAAATTCAGCCCTACTCCCGAGTAAGTGCACGCAGGATTGCAGTGTGAAGAGGCCACTGCTGCCTGGTTTGATCTTCTGCGTGTGTCCGGAGGAATGTGCCCCCACCACAGTTGCTCCGGGGAGGCACTTCCTTTTAGAACAGCCCTGATACACCTGCTGATTCAGCAAAACAACCCCCACTGCCGACGCCGACGCCAAAGTGGCAACCCACAGTGCCCCGCGGACGAATCATCCACCGGCCTCAGACAGAAAGGAGGGGGCGGTGGTCAAGATGCCTGGAAGCATTTTTTTTTGCTCACAAGAATCCACAGCTTAGAGGGAGCAATGGTTCTGGGGGAGTGACACTCTGGTTTTGGGGCAGAAATCTATGGTAGAATTAGCTTCTACCATAGAGTTGTGCTCAAAAACCAGAGTGTGGCCCCCTGACGTGCCTATGTCACTTCCAGGTCATGTAGGCATGTTGGATTAATTTCTGGCGTTCCTCTCTTTTTTGGGGGGGTAATTCCCCCCTGCTGGCCAGCAGTGGAGAAGTGGGGCCTGGTAGAGGAAGACTCCCACCCCCACAGGGGAGGTCCCGAATCCCTGTTGAAAACTAGAGCTGTCCCTGTTCTAGATGGCTTCCGTTCTAGTACGCCCGATCCACCTTTGACATGGAAGTGTCCCTCCATATTCAAAATGGCTACCTTGGGAAAGGAGAGGAAGAGAGAGATTCACAGAAAGTGGTAGAAGAGCTGGGTTCGAATCCGGTAGCACCTTAAAGGCTGACAAGATTTTCAGGGCATGAGCTCTCAAGAGTCAAAACCCACTTCGTCAGATTCATCAAGACAGCTTCGATGCGCAAAGCTCATACCCTAAAAAATGGTCCCTGGAGCAATGTTCCCTCTAAGCTGTGGAGTCTTGTGAGCAAAAACTCTACTTTGTGAGCTACTGGCATTAAAGCTGTGAGCGAGTGATCGGGCTACTGCATAAATTAGTTTGTCCTGAGCAAAGACAAAAAAGTGTGAGCCAGAGGCTAAAAAACTGTGAGCTAGCTCACACTAACTCAGCTTAGAGGGAACATTGCTCCGGAGGTGCTACTGAACTCGAACTGAGCTCTCGTACGCGGCTGCCCTCTGGAACAAAAGTCAGTGAACTGGATTAAAATTCTGCAAGGAGAGAGTGCAGTTTTAGAAGTAGGAACCTGGAGGGGGAGCAGGAAATGTTGATCGCCGAGTTGAATGGAGGGTTCCCAACCTCCAGGCGGGACCCGGAGATCTCCCAGAATTGCAACTGATCTCCGGGTGACGGGGATCAGAGCCACCTCGAGGACATGGCTGCTTTGGAGGGTGGGCTGTATGGCATTATGCTCTGCTGAGGTCCTTCCCCGCCCCAAACCCCTCCCTCTCAGGCTGTACTCCCAGACCTCCAGGCAATTCACAACCTGGAGGTGGCAACCCTAGGTGAATCAGGATGCTAGGTAAGGAATTCTCCCACTTTTCTCTCCTAGGTATGTTTGATTCCGAACTGGGTTGTTCGAGTCTGTCCCTGCTGTGACTTTGCAATACAAGCAGGGATTGGGAAAGGGAAGGGAAGTTCCAACTTTAACAGGGTGGGGGAATTGGAACGGCCTTAGCCAATAACCTGAAAAAGGATATTATAGGATTGGAAAAAGTGCAGAGAAGGGCAACTAGAATGATCAAAGGGTTGGAACATTTTCCCTATGAAGAAAGGTTAAAACGCTTGGGGCTCTTTAGCTTGGAGAAACGACGGCTGAGGGGTGACATGATCGAGGTTTATAAGATTATGAATGGGATTGAGCAGGTTGAGAAAGAAGTCCTTTTCTCCCTTTCTCACAATACAAGAACTCGTGGGCACTCCATGAAATTGTTGAGCAGTCAGGTTAGAACAGATAAAAGGAAATACTTCTTCACCCAAAGAGTGATTCACACATGGAATTCACTGCCACAGGAGGTGGTGGCAGCTACAAGCATGGACAGTTTCAAGAGGGAATTAGATAAACATCTGGAGCAGAGGTCCATCAGTGGCTATTAGCCACAGGGTATAGATGGGAATTCTCAGTCTGGGGCAGGTGATGCACTCTATTCTTGGTGCTGGGGGGGCAGCAGTGGGAGGGCTTCTAGTGTCCTGGCCCCACTGCTGGACCTCCTGATGGCACCTGGTATATTTTGGCCGCTGTGTGACAGAGTGTTGGACTAGATGGGCCATTGGCCTGTTTCAGCATTGGCTTCTCTTATGTTCTTATGTTCTTAATAACCGTTGGCACTCTGCTTCACAGTAGAAAACGCTACCCCCGCCTTCTCCTGGCACTGGTGGTACGTGGTGATTGCTGTGGCTGTGGCCGCGGCCGCCGCCGTCTTCATCATAATCTTCTTGTCACGGATGAGGAAGAAGGAAACACGATATGGGTAAGTGGAGAACTGAGGGGATCGGGACCCAGGACAGGCCCTTCGAGGGCGGATGTGGGGATTGGCTGCTTGTTTCTGGCCGTGAATCTAAGATTGGACCTTTTCCCCCATTTCTTCTCCCCATCCGACTTCCCCCAACCTGCAGGGAAGCGTTTGAACCCAGCATGGAGCAGGGAGAACTGGTGGTTCACTACCGGGTCCGCAAATCGTACAGCCGCCGAACCACTGAAGCCACTTGTGAGTGTCTGGCGCAGAACGGGGTCCCTCTTCCCCCATCATCCGGGGTTCCTGTAGCCTAGGGGTCCCCAACCTTTTTGCGCTTGCAGGCACCTTTGGAATTCTGACACAGGACGGTGGGCCCAATCACAAAATGGCCGCCACAGAAGACGTTGCAGCCAAACAAAATGGCTGCCACGGGAAGACCACAAAATATCAGGGTATAGGGAACTCTAATAGTAACAATTCAACATTTAAGGCAGAAGCTCTGTTTAATAGGGCAAGGCCTCAGTGGAATTCAGAGAGGTAGTAGCTATGTGGGACCAGCAGGAAAGCACGCTATGCAGGGCTTTTTTTGTAGAAAAAGCCCGGCAGGAACTCATTAGCATAAGAGGCCACACCCGATAGCACCACTCATTAGCATATTCGGCCACACCCCATGTTGCCGGAAGTGTGGTCATCCAGCCACACCCACCTTTTGCTTCTTATTCTGTTTACCTTGTTTGTGGTCAAAACCCCAGGGCTTTTTTTTTTGGAGCAGGAATTCCTTTGCACGTTAGGCCACACACCCCTGATGTAGCCAATCCTAATGAGTTTCTGCTGTTGGGTGTGGCCTGTTATGCTAATGAGTTCCTGCTGGGCGTGGCCAACTCGGGAGCCAGCCGGAACTCCGTTCCTGTGCGTTCCAGCCCAGAAATAGCCCTGACGCTATGTATATTTAAAAGCAAGACTTATTCTGCTGGTAGTGGAAGCTTGGGGTCACGTTTCAAGGAGGTGGTTCAGCTTGGAGAAGAAGAAGCCAAGGGTCAGGAGGACCTTTCTGCTTTTGAGAGGGCCCAGTTTATGGGTCAACATTGGACTGTCCAAGATTAGAGTTGACCTGACCTGAAACAATTTATTTAGAACTTCAAGCCGGTCAGAAGATGAGGCTGGAAGACAGTCCGGGATGGTCAGCGCTTCCTTGTTGGCCTACCGGTTCCTGAGCTTCCCGTCTTTAAAGCTGAGCTACCCTTGTTTAAGTCCTGAAGGTAGGGCTGCCAGCCCCCTGGTGGAAGCGGAGGAACCCCCACTTTCGCAGGTTGTTGCCCGCCGCCGGCCAGCTGGCTGGCAGGGGGAAATCCCACCCCCAGCTGACCTTTCGGGGCTCCTTCTGGTTTCAGGCTTACAACCAGTTGGGGGTGACTCTTTGGTTTGGGGGCAAACCTCTATGATTAGAAGCCAAATCTACCATAGAGTTTTGCCCAAAAACCAGTGTCACCGCCGACCAGAAGTAGGCCTGAAACCAGAAGTAGGCCTGAAAACGCCCAACATCACTTTCGGTCTCCCAGAAAGACGTTGGGAGACCCCCCACTGGCCAGGCAAGTCGACTTGGCAGCCCGACCTGCAGGGCTTCGATGCCAGATATCCTGACCCATCTCCAACAGGTCTGCTTTCCTGTCCAAACCTCACCCCCCTCTTCGTGCCAGAGAAAAGACCTCTCAAGTTTGTGCTCCGCTTCTGGCGCGGAGTGTGTATGCGCGTTCCGTAACCTCCTCTTCTCCCTACAGTGAACAGTTTGGGGATTAGCGAGGAGCTGAAGGAGAAGCTGCGAGACGTGATGATCGACCGCCACAAGGTGGCACTGGGGAAAACCCTCGGGGAAGGTACGTTACCTCGGCAACCGGCATGTCTGTGGCCCGTAGAGAAGTCTCTGGAGGGGGCGTGAACGAGAGGGAACCCAGGGCCAAATAGGATCAAGTAAGAATCGTCATCAGTGGGGTGCGACATGGGCCTATTCCGTGGCTTCTGGAAGAGGGACCATTGACTGGTCCCTGCAGGTGGGGTTGCCAGTCTCCAGGCGGTAGCTGGAGATAGTGGGAGATCTCCAGGTGATAGAGCCCAGTTCACCTGGAGAAAATGGCTGCTTGGTGCGATGACTGAGAAAGCCCTTCCTCAGGTTGCCAACGGCCTAGCCTCAGATTAGGGTTGCCAGGCCTGGGTTGGGAAATACCTGGAGACTTTGGGGTTGGATCCAGGAGAGGGCGGGGTTTGGGGAGAGGAGGGGCCTCCACAGGGTACAATGCCCGAGAGTCCGCCCTCCAAAGCAGCCATTTCCTCCAGGGGGGCCAATCTCTGTCAGCTGGAGATCAGTTGCGAAAACGGAAGATCTCCAGGCCCCGCCTGGAGACTGGCAACCCTTTGTGTGTGAGACTGGTTGCCCAGCAAGCTCCCATGGAGGAACGGGGATTCGAACCTGGAGTCCCCCGGATTCTAGTCTACACCACGGCGGCGCTCTCTCTTAGGCGGTTGTCAGAGAGGCCCGGTTCAGCTCCACTTCTAACACCATTTCTCGACGAGTACCCTGATTCATGTAGAGCACGCAAAGTGCGTGCATGCACGTATAACAATAGCCACATGTTCAGTGACTAGTGCTGGTCTGTGGGCCGGGGCATCAAGGTAGAACCGGGAGCGAGTTCAAGGAGTTTGAGAAATGCTGGCGGCGGAGGCACAATTCCACGGAAAAGGGAGAGAGGGAGGGAGAGACAGAGGCTGTGCCACGCAAGTTTTCCAGAAGGAAGTTCTAGGTCTAAACAGCACGGAGATGTGAGGATGGAGAGAGCTGCATTTCACATTAGAGAACAACTTGGCTCCCTATTTCTGGTGGCTATTTTTTCAGCCTTGCGGGGCGTCCGGGGGCCCTGTTTGGGAGACTCTCTGCCCAGGTAGGAAGCGGTTAACGCGTCGCTGACCCATTTCTCTTCCCTAAAACATGGAAAAGACCCAAACGTTGTGAAACCAGTGCAGGAAAAACACACGCCCCGAATTGCGCAACTGGAAAAGCAGCATTTGGGATTATATAAGCGGGCCGGTTCTTTGGATGACGTATTTCCATCGCTGGGATTTCTCAGTAAACCAGACGCCGGTCCCTGCGTTCTGGTTCTTGTCCCAGGAAACTCCCATCTCTCTGTTCGCAATTGATTAAATTGATTATTTTTTTGGCCCTTTGGGAAGGCGGGAATAAACTTCGGAGGCGTGAGAGGCTAAGGGGGGAGCTGGATTCTGAGCCGACAGCTTTAGCAACTGGCAAAACAAACGCTAACAAGGCACAGAGGGTTCCCCAGGTGGGAGATCTCTGGGGAGGTCAATGCATCTGTTGAGCGCATGCAACAGATGTGCGTGAACATTAAGCCTCTACGTGGTCTCCCAGCTGTTCTCTCACACACGGCACCTGCCAAGGTGTCTTTTGCGCCTTGTTGATGGTATAATGTAGGACAAATAAGGATTTTTTTTAAAAAAACAAACAAGAGTAGAGTTGCCAGTTCGAGGTTGGGAAATCCCTGCGGGTTTCAGGGGTGCAGCATGAAGACGGCAGGGATTGTGGAGGGGAGGGATGTCAACAGGGTTATAATACACATGGATACACATGAGCTTTCGTGAGTCACGGCTCACTTCTTCAGAAGTGCCTGGTCCTTTTAACTGAAGATGCCGGGGATTGAACCTGGGACGTTCTGCATGCCAAGCAGAGGCTCTACCACTGAGCCACAGGCCCACTTCATGGCTCTCCAGGATCTCAGGCAGAGGTCTTTCCCATCCCCTCCTGCCTGGTCCTTTTAACTGGAGATGCCAGGGATTGAACCTGGGACCTTCTGCATGCCAAGCAGAGGCTCTTCCACTGAGCTACAGCCTCACTTCATGGCTCTCCAGGGTCCCAGGTGGAGGTCTTTCCCATCCCCTCCTGGCCTGGTCCTTTTAACTGGAGATGCCAGGGATTGAACCTGGGACCTTCTGCATGCCAAGCAGAGGCTCTCCCACGGAGCTACAGCCCCACTTCATGGCTCTCCAGGGTCTCAGGCTGAGGTCTTTCCCATCCCCTCCTGCCTGGTCCTTTTAACTGGAGATGCCAGGGATTGAACCTGGGACGTTCTGCATGCCAAGCAGAGGCTCTCCCACGGAGCTACAGCCCCACTTCATGGCCCTCCAGGGTCTCAGGCGGAGGTCTTTCCCATCCCCTCCTGCCTGGTCCTTTTAACTGGAGATGCCAGGGATTGAACCTGGGACGTTCTGCATGCCAAGCAGAGGCTCTACCACTGAGCCACAGGCCCACTTCATGGCTCTCCAGGGTCTCAGGCGGAGGTCTTTCCCATCCCCTCCTGCCTGGTCCTTTTAACTGGAGATGCCATGGATCGAACCTGGGACCTTCTGCATGCCAAGCAGAGGCTCTGCCAGTGAGCTACAGCCTCACTTCATGGCTCTCCAGGGTCCCAGGTGGAGGTCTTTCCCATCCCCTCCTGCCTGGTCCTTTTAACTGGAGATGCCAGGGATTGAACCTGGGACCTTCTGCATGCCAAGCAGAGGCTCTCCCACGGAGCTACAGCCCCACTTCATGGCCCTCCAGGGTCTCAGGCGGAGGTCTTTCCCATCCCCTCCTGCCTGGTCCTTTTAACTGGAGATGCCAGGGATTGAACCTGGGACCTTCTGCATGCCAAGCAGAGGCTCTACTACTGAGCCACAGGCCCACTTCATGGCTCTCCAGGGTCTCAGGCGGAGGTCTTTCCCATCCCCTCCTGCCTGGTCCTTTTAACTGGAGATGCCATGGATCGAACCTGGGACCTTCTGCATGCCAAGCAGAGGCTCTTCCACTGAGCTACAGCCTCACTTCATGGCTCTCCAGGGTCCCAGGTGGAGGTCTTTCCCATCCCCTCCTGCCTGGTCCTTTTAACTGGAGATGCCAGGGATTGAACCTGGGACCTTCTGCATGCCAAGCAGAGGCTCTCCCACGGAGCTACAGCCCCACTTCGTGGCCCTCCAGGGTCTCAGGCGGAGGTCTTTCCCATCCCCTCCTGCCTGGTCCTTTTAACTGGAGATGCCAGGGATTGAACCTGGGACCTTCTGCATGCCAAGCAGAGGCTCTTCCACTAAGCTACAGCCTCACTTCATGGCTCTCCAGGGTCCCAGGTGGAGGTCTTTCCCATCCCCTCCTGCCTGGTCCTTTTAACTGGAGATGCCAGGGATTGAACCTGGGACCTTCTGCATGCCAAGCAGAGGCTCTCCCACGGAGTTACAGCCCCACTTCATGGCCCTCCAGGGTCTCAGGCGGAGGTCTTTCCCATCCCCTCCTGCCTGGTCCTTTTAACTGGAGATGCCAGGGATTGAACCTGGGACGTTCTGCATGCCAAGCAGAGGCTCTCCCACTGAGCTACAGCCCCACTTCGTGGCCCTCCAGGGTCTCAGGCGGAGGTCTTTCCCATCCCCTCCTGCCTGGTCCTTTTAACTGGAGATGCCGGGGATTGAACCTGGGACCTTCTGCCTGCCAAGCAGAGGCTCTTCCACTGAGCCACAGTCCCACTTCATGGCTCTCCAGGGTCTCAGGCGGAGGTCTTTCCCATCCCCTCCTGCCTGGTCCTTTTAACTGGAGATGCCGGGGATCGAACCTGGGACCTTCTGCATGCCAAGCAGATGCTCTGCCAGTGAGCTACAGCCCCACTTCATGGCTCTCCAGGGTCCCAGGCTGAGGTCTTTCCCATCTCCTCCTGCCTGGTCCTGTTAACTGGAGATGCCGGGGATTGAATCTGGGGACTTCTGCGTGCAAAGCGGAGGCTCTTCCACTGAGCCATAATCCTTCCCCATGGCATCGATAATGCCGTAGAGTCCACCCTCCAAAGCAGCCATTTTCTCCAGGGGGACTGACCTCTGTCATCTGGAGACGAGCTGAAATTCTGGGAGGTCTCTCCAGCTACCCCCTGGACATACCTAAACAGGGGTCTTGCCGCTCCTGAAAGAAGAAGAAGTTTTCATTCAGCATGGAACCGAGGCCCTCCTCCCTCCACGGGTGAGAAAGAGCGTGGGGCAGCAAGGCCTGTTTTGCTCATTTGGGTCGCCGGCCTGGCACGGATCTCTTCTCGTCCTCACTGAGGAAGTCGAATAGTTTCCTCCGAGCACAGCTGGGATTAGTTTAAAAGCGTTTTGGAAAGCCGAGCTGGAAAAGCCTCCGGCTGCGGCACGAACGGTTCCCCTCCTGAACATTTCCACCCCCTTCCTTGTATCTGTGTGTGTGTGTGTGGGGGGGGGGGGGGGTTGTTACCTAAATTAATTCCGCTTAAACGAAAGGCGCAGTAAGAAAAACAGGATGGAGAATCTGCTGGGGGAAACGTCAGATCTTTGCTCAGCAGCTCTTTTTCCTCGAGGACCACCTGAGAAGAAAATGTGTGGGGGAGGTGACTGGCGTTGCAAATGTTAGTCCTTCCTGCAGCCACTGGGGTTGCCATCCTCCAGGTGGCACCTGGAGATCTCCCGCTATTACGGTTCATCTCCAGACGGCAGAGATTGTTTCTCCTGGAGAAAATGGTTGCTTTGGAAGGTGGAGTCTATGGCGTTATACCTTCCCCTCCGGAAAGCCAGTTTGGTGCAGTGGTTAGGAGTGCAGACTCTGATCTGGGACAACCGGGTTTGATTCCCCGCTCCTCCACATTCAGCTGCTGGTGTGACCTTGGGTCAGTCACAAGCAGTGTTCCCTCTGAGTTTGCATGAGCTAGCTTACCATTTTTTAGCCCCCAGCTCACATATTTTTGTCTTAGCTCAGGAAGGGATGGCTCCAGAGCAAATTAATTTATGCAGCAGCCAAATCACTCGCTTACAACTTTAATGCCAGTAGCTCACAAAGTAGAATTTTTGCTCACAAGACTCCACAGCTTAGCGGGAGCGTTGGTCACAAATACTCTCGGAGCTGTTCTCACAAGGGTGGTCCTCGGGAGAGCTCTCTCAGCCCCGCCTACCTCACAGGGTGTCTTTTGTGGGGAGGGGAAGGGAAAGGAGATTGTACGCCACTCTGAGACTCCTTCAGGTAGTGAAGCGTGGGGGTATAAATCTTCTCCTCCTTCTCCTCCTCCTCCTCATCTGGGAGAAATGGGTTTGATTCCCCACTCCTCCACATGCGGCTGCTGAGTGACTTTGGTTCTCAGAGCTGTTCTCTCAAGAGCAGTCCTCGAAAGAGCTCTCTCCGCCCCACCTGCCTCACAGGGTATCTGTTGTGGGGAGAAAAGGGAAGGAGATTGTAAGCCACTCTGAGATTCCAAGTGAATAACGGGGGATAAATCCAATCTCCTCCTCCTCCTCCTCCTTCCCCAAACCCAGCCCTCCCCGGGCTCCGCCCCCAAACCCCAGAGAAGGCAACCCTAGACGACCTATGGGCAAGTTCTGATCCCAATTGCTCTCCGCTGGTTTCACCTCTAGATTGATGATCTGAGGGCCAAGGAGGCCCTCTCTAGGGGCCCGAATTTGCTTGGAATTCTGACAAAATGGCTGCTGGAGGGGGCGGAGCCAACCACAAAATGTCAGGGTGCGAGGTTACAGATGAAGAAGAAGAGTTTGGACTTATACCCCGCCCTTCACTGCCCAAAGGCGTCTCAGAGCGGCTCACAACCTCCTTTCCCTTCCCCTCCCCACAACAGACACCCTGTGAGGTAGGTGGGGCTGAGAGAACTTCTGGCATAAACTGTCCTTGAGAGAACAGCTGTGCCAGAGCTTGTGACAGACCCAAGGTCACATCAGCAGGTGCAAGTGGAGGAGTGGGGGAATCAAACCCGGTTCTCCCAGATTAGAGTCCACGCACTGAACCACGACACCAAACTGGCTCTAATAGTACCTCTACGGCCTTTCCAACAGAAGCTCTGTTGAACGGGGATGCCTTTCAACCTGCGCAGCCAATCAGAAGCCCTGTTGCCAAACAGCCCCACCTACCCCCACCCAATTTTCTAAAAGAACTCGGTGGGACCAGTGCTCTAGTGGCTAACTTTTACGCTAAACCCAAAGATCTGGGGGGGGGGGGGGTTGGGTGCAATGCTTCCTTTCAGCTGTGGATTCCTGTGAGCAAGAATTCTACTTTGTGACTGGCGTGAAAGTTGCGAGCCGGCGATTTGGCTGCTGCATCAATGAGTTTGCCTCTGGAGCCCTCCTTCCCGAGCAAAGGCAAATATGTGTGAGCCGGAGGCTAAAAACTGTGAGCCGGCTCACACTAACTCAGCTTAGAGGGGACGCTGGTTGGGTGGGTCGTGTTTCAAATTCCCTATCTTCGGGAGAACTCTTTTCTCCACTGATGTAGTCTTCTGAGCCACCTCTGTGTGTCTGAGCACTGCAGGGGATTTGGAGCCCACATTCAAAGGCACACAGTTCACACCGGGTGACGCTCAGAGCGCATCCGACGTTTCCGGCTATATTTCGGGGCTGTTCTTCTCATCAAGGAATCTCTGCTAGGCTTCTGCAGAACATCGGGCTCTCCTGAAACATAATTTGGAAACCTCTAGATCACGGGATCTGCTCAGCGCCTTCCAGTCCCCTGATCCTGTTAAAAAAAAAAGATTATTTCTTTTGGATAATTCTGTTTTTAAAAACAAAATCAAGGTCTGCAGCAGTGCTCCCTCTAAGCTGCGGAGTCCGGTGAGTAAAAATTCTACTTTGTGAGCTAAAGGCATTAAAGTTGTGAGCGAGCGATTTGGCTGCTGCGTCAATTAGTCTGCTCTGGAGCCACCCTTCCTGAGCTAGGACAAAAGTGTGTGTGAGCCGGAGGTTAAAAAGCTGTGAGCCAGCTCACACTAACTCAGCTTAGAGGGAACGCTGGTCTGCAGATAATGAACGAGAGAGGGACGGTCCGTCGCAAAAAGGGAGAGTCCCAAAACATCAAGGGATCCAGAGGAAAATGTTATTTAAACTTAATAGGAGCAGAGGAGCGGGAAGAGAAAGAGGTGACAGCCAAAATTTGTGAAGTGTGGGAGGAAAATCACAAGACTGGAGTATTTGGTGCTAGGAACCCCCGGACTCTCCGGGCAGCCAGCAGCTTAAACTTTTCTCCAGCAAACTTGAGTCGCAGGCAGTGTTCCCTCTAAGCTGTAGAGTCTTGTGAGCAAAAATTCTATTTTGTGAGCTACTGGCATTAAAGTTGTGAGCGAGCAATTTGGCTGCTACATAAATTAGTTTGCTCTGGAGCCATCCTTACTAAGACAAAAATCTGTGAGCTGGAGGCTAAAAAACTGTGAGCTAGCTCACAGTAACCCAGCTTAGAGGGAACACTGCCTCTAAGCTGTGGAGTCTTGTGAGCAAAAATTAAAAAATTGTGAGCAAAGATTTCCCCCGTTTTTTGCCCCCCCCAATCTGCCCCTGGCCACCTGTCCGGGGGGGGGAGTCCTGCCCCCGAAGAGCCCTGTCACGCCTGATGTACCCAGTGCAATGGGGTCACCCAGAAGTGACGTCATTGCACCGAGCATGTTGTGCAGGGGACGCTCTAGCATTTGGGTAAAAACTCTATGGTGATCATAGAGGTTTATTTACTCAAACGCTAGAGCATCCACTGTACGACGTGCCCGGCCTGATGACGTCACTTCCGGGTGATATCGTCGCTTTGCACGTGTACCAGAAGACTCCAGGAGCCGGGCCGGAGCCCCCTCCCACCGGGACCCAAGTATTTTGAGTAAAAGATAATATTGTTAATCGGGTCTGCCTCTGTCCTTTATAAAGTTTATATCTCCAGTTCCCGGCATGACATTTTATGGCGCGCACGGCCTGGCCCGACAAAGTGGCGTTTATGTCGGATCTGGCCCTTGTCACCAATGAGTTCGACATTCAGGGGTGGGCTCTGTGGCACGGTCCCCTTCTGAGGTCCCTGTCCTCCTCAGGCTGCACCTCCAAATCTCCAGGAATCTCCCAACCTGGAGCTGGCAACCTGACAGCTGAGCTGCCCCATCTCAGTATCTGCCGACACCAGCCTTGAGCCAGACGCCTCCCTTGACCTCTGGGAGTCAGCCAGAGCCCCGCGCTGCACGATCCACGCCCTCCATGCGGCACCCCACACTCTCTCTTAGCCGGGGAACCAGCCCTGTCTAGTCATATGTGGGCTGAGTTGTCTGCTTAGCAGAGAAGGGGCCTCTGCACGTGCCCAGAGACCTCCTTGCTCTTCTGGGCTGCACCCTGGCCCTGCAAACGGATTCCGGGCTCCAGAACCCCGGTTCTGATTAAGCTGTTCTCTTCCTCTCTTTCGCGAACTTGCTCCACCATGCTGTAAATTTGGTGTGCCAAGTCATATGTGCCTGACTTCAGGGCCTTGGCCGGTCCTTCGCATGCCCCAGATTCGAGACGGGAGAAGCAGCAGCAGCTGCCGGCAAACTGAGTCAGACGTGGAAAGTCTGATTCCATCCGGAAAATGTCAGCGGTCGGCTTGGCTGAGGAAGAGTTCTCGTCGCGTGCCGAAGCCCTTACAAGACTCATGTTCTTCGGCCCCGGGAGGGGAGGGGGAAATGGATTCTCCACCTGTCTGCATTTCCTCTCCGAGCAGATGCCTTGGCAAAACCCACATGGACCCCCATGTGTGGCTGGAGGGGGGGGGCTGTATCGGTGAACTCCTTTGGGAAACTTCACTGGAGGGGCGGGCTCCTTTTCTGGCTTGCGTCCCGCACAATTCAGAAAAGCTAGAATTGCCAACCTGCAGGCGGGGGGCCTGGTGTTCTCCCAGGATTAGAACTCGTCTCCAGACTGCAGACACCCTGGAGAAAATGGCCGCTTTGGAGGGCGGATTCCGGGGCATCGCGCTCTAACAGCTCTCCTCCCTTCCCTAAATTCCACCGCCCCCCAATCTCCAGGAATTTCCTAATCCCCCAGTGAGAAACTTTTGACTCGCAGAACGCTTGTGTTTACTTATGGAATTCCTTGGATGCTTCCTCCAAAGGCGGGCCTCCGCGAAAAACCACTAGCTGACAAACTCTTTGCTGTTTGGTGATATTTGTCCTATGAAGGGGGCAAGTATGTCCCGCTTGTGGGGAAAACTCCCATGCCTACTCACCTGCAGGCGAATTCTACTTCTCTTTAAAGGCCTGGGTTCAAATCCTGGTTGTCCCTCCCACCGCGCCCTGCAAAACTTCCATGCCTGCTCACCTGCAGGCGAATTCTACTTCTCTTTAAAGGCCTGGGTTCAAATCCGGGTTGTCCCTCCCACCGCACCCTGCAAATCAGGCTACTGCTTGCTAGCACTGGGCCAGTCATTTCTCAGGTGCTAACAAAGGAGGGTGGCCAGGTGCCCCCTGAAGTTCTCCCGCTATCACAGTTGGTCTCCAGACGACAGAGATCGTTTCCCCGGGAGAAACTGGCTGCTTTGGAGGGTGGACTCTTTAGGGCATTGTACCCTGCTGAGGCCCCTCCCCTCCCCAAACCCCACCCTCTCCTGGCTCCACCCCCAAAGCCTCCAGGTATTTCCCAACCCATAACTGGCAACCCTAGATGGTGGGGTTGCCAGCATTGTTCCCTCTAAGCTGAGTTAGTGTGAGCTAGCTCACCGTTTTTAAACCTCCGGCTCACACATTTTTGTCTCAGCTCAGGAAGGAGGGCTCCGGAGCCAACAAACTGATGCCGTGGCCAGATTGCTCACTCACAGCTTTAATATCAGCAGCTCACCAAGTAGAATTTTTGCTTACAAGACTCTACAGTTTATAGGGAGCATTGCCAGATCCAGGCTGGGAAACTCCTGGAGGTTTGGGGATGAAGGGCAGGGACCTCGGTGGGGTATGATGCCAATACAGTCCCCCTCCCAAGCACCCATTTCCTCCAGGGGGACTGATCTCTGCAGTCTGGAGATGAGCTGGAATTCCGGGAGGTGCCCAGGTCCCGCCTGGAGGCTGGCATCTCTCTATCAAAGTCTTGAATGACCGATTTAGCAAAACGAACAAAAATAGAAAATAAAGAACTAGACCTAACTTTAGGCAAATTTGGTATTGCGATATGGTTTAAGACTCATTTTCTCTGTACAATATAAACCATTTTATATTATAGGCTCAAAAATGTTACTTCTAGAATTGTGAACTAAACTGTTGTTTTTATCTATCTATCTATCTATCTATCTATCTATCTATCTATCTATCTATCTATCCATCCATCCATCCATCCATCCATCCATCCATCCATCCATCCATCCATCCATCCATCCATCCATCCATCCATCCATCCATCCATCTATCTATCTATCTATCTATCTATCTATCTATCTATCTATCTATCTATCTATCTATCTATCTAT
>JAPDNY010000673.1:0-27903 GCA_029375565.1 Gekko gecko
TGGTCGGAGTAAAATGGCGAATTGACACACTTTGCGAGTTGTGCAGAGTGTACTGCGGTATCTGATGACAGTCTGGGCTTCATCTGGCCCAGCGCAGCACTCCCCAGGCGGGGGGTGGCAAGCAAGCAGCCAAGCCTGAGGGGGAGTTGAGATCAGTGTGGATAAGCTTCGGAGGAAGCTTGTTTACACTTTGATCTCCTTCCGTGAAGAGGGCAGTTGCAAATCAGCACTACAGAAACCAGCTGGGCTGAGAATTCAGCATAAATTCGCCATCTACCGATCTCTTTAACATCAAGTTCAACATCGATTACAGAAGAAGCACCGCGAAACCCCGAGATTACAAGCAAGGTAACAAACGAATAAGCGCTTACCGGTTTAAAGAAGAACGTGAAATTGAATCGTACGGATAAGCGTAGAAACCTTTAATGAACTATTCCGCTTGATTTAAAAGTAAAACGAAAGCTTTCCTTTAGAGAAAACGGCTGAAAAGTGACTTTGTTTTGCATTCCTGTGGTCAGTCAAGTCTAAACTTTACGTAGCAGAAACGAAACTAACTGTGACTCCTATGATACAGGAAGTAGGCTAGAGTGGACGTTTTAGAGGTTGCTGTGCCGGAAATAGATGGACATTTGAATGTGTGACACCACCTTTACCGGAAGTTGGATTACAGAGACAGACAGATAAACAGGAAGTCTCGAAGGAGCCTACTCTAGCCGGAAAATCATAGAGAAATTGCGCCCGACATTTTGAGGAGGACTAAATTTTAAAAAGTTATTTTTAAGCCGAAAAAGCGCTGATACAAGTTATAAAGGTGGCGATTCGGCTTGAAGATTGCTAATATAAAGATTGATTAGCACTGAAGTCGCTTTCAAGACGGATTTGAGGTCAAGACCTAGAGCTGCTTCATCACCTAGTCCAAGAATGACTGCAAAGGAAAAAAAGAGTGGCAAGCGGCTATGGAAGCGATGGAAAAACGGATGACCGAAGTGGTGCAGAATCTTGGAAAACAAATAGAATCACAGCTGCAACAACAATTGCAACAACAGCTGCAAATACAACTGGAGCAAATAGAACAAGTGCAAGTCCAAGTACAGAAAAAAATATGGAAGAACTGAAAGAACTGGTACTAACAGAAGTGTCAGGGATTAAAAAAGATACAGAAGAAGTTAAGAAAGAGGTCAAAAGTCTGGTGACAAAATCTGAAGAAATGGAACAGAAGGTTAAAAAAACCCTGTTAGAAAATACAAGACTGGAGTCCATGATGGAATATAGAGCTACTCAGAATCATCTGAGATTGAGAGGGATAGAAGAGGAGGAAGATCAGGATCTACGGGCTCTAGTAATCAATACATTGACAATTTATGTAGGGGAAGATGTTGGAGATTTGGATTCAGACTTTGACTTGATTTACAGAGTAAACTCAGCTTATGCCAAGAGAAAGCAATTACCCAGAGATGTGATTGTTCAATTCGTGACAACAAAAATGAAGGAAGATGTTTTCAAGAAACAATTTACACAACTGTTGGAAATTAATGGGAAAAAAAATAATTTTGAGAGAAATTCCGAGATCGATCTTACAAGACAGAAAGAAATTCAAGAAATTGACAGACAGACTAAAAGAAATGAATATCAGGTTCAGATGGGAGATTCCATACGGACTTTCATTTGTGTACAATTCGGTGAGATCTACTCTTAAATCTGAAGGAGACTTATACAGATTTAAAGAGAACAATTTTGATGATTTTAAAGATATTTAATTCAACACAATTATGGATTACAAATTTTTATCTTGGAACGTAAATGGACTAAATTCACCAAGTAAAAGAAGATTAGTGAATCATTGGCTGGAGAAACAAAAATGTAACATAATTTGTTTACAAGAAACACATATCAGAAAACAAGATAATAAATACTTGATTAACAAAAAATTGGGAGAAGAATTTCATTCCTCAGCAATTAATAAGAAAAAAGGAACAGTGATTTATGTTTCAAAAGAATTGGATCCTAAAAAAATCTTCTCAGATAAAGAAGGAAGATATGTTGGCGTGGAAATATTGATGAATAGAAAAAGACATTGCTCATGAATATATATGCACCCAATGGTGCAAAAGAGACTTTCTTCAATGACTCGACTAAAGAGTTGGATTGTTTAAATTATGATCAAATAGTCCTTGCTGGAGACTTTAATGGTACAGTGAATAACATATTGGACAGAAAATCCAAAGCAAGTGGAGAGACAATTGGAAAGCTACCAAAAAATTTCTTTCAATTGATGAAGCAAGAGAAACTGGAAGATGTTTGGAGGAAGTGGAATCCCAAGACTAAGGATTACACGTTTTATTCTAATAGACATAACTCCTTTTCCCGAATTGACATGATTTGGATGTCAGAGGAGATGGCGCAAAAAACTTATAAAATACAAATTTTACCGAAAACTAATTCTGATCATAATCCCTTACTCTGGATATCTAAAGAAAAAAACTAAACAACTATATTGGAGAATTAATGAGGACTTACTGGATCAAAAACTAATCAATCAAACTTTAAAAAAAGAAACGAAAAGTTTTTTTTGAATTGAATTTAAATAAAGGTACGGATATACAAGTTGTATGGGATGCGTACAAAGCGGTAATGAGAGGTATGCTTATCTCTCTGAACTCCAAGGACAAAAAGCAAAAGATGCAACAACAGAAAGACCTTTATGAAAAAATTCGACAAAAAGAAAAGGAATTAAAGAAAAGACCAGGGAAGAAAAAGATTATTAAAGAGATCCACTTTCTGCAAGATCAGCTGAATGTTTTATTAAACAGAGAATTATATTGGAATCTGAAGAAATTACAGCAAAAAGCATTTGAGGGTGCAAATAAACCAGGAAAGTTTTTAGCGTGGCAATTGAAAAATAGAAAAGAAAGGAATTTTATATCTAAGATTATTGAAGATGGAAAGGATGTTATGAATTTGAATGGTATAAAAAGAGCTTTCTTCAAATATTACGCCAAATTATTTAAAAAGAAAGGAATTGATCAACAGAGAATTAAGAAATACTTAGAGACTATTGAAGTTCCAGAGCTGGGAAAACAAATTAAGGAATCATTAAATGGTTTAGTAACGAAAGAAGAAGTGATAATGGCGATAGAAGATGCAAAGTTGGGCAAAGCTCCAGGACCAGATGGCTTCACAGCAAAGTTCTACAAGAAATTTAAAGAGGAGCTAACCCACATTTTAGTACTTCTGTCGAATGAGATAAGAAAGACTAAACGGATCCCAGATTCATGGAAAGAAGCAAATATTTCATTGATACCTAAAGAAGGTTTGGATTTGACTCAAGTAAAGAATTATAGACCAATATCGCTATTAAATAATGATTACAAATTATTTGCAAAAATAATTTCGGAGAGATTGAAAAAATATCTGAAAGATACTATAGCGGAAGAACAAGCCGGATTTTTACCAAATAGACAAATCAGAGACAATTTAAGAGTGGTGATAGACGCAATTGAATACTATGACAAGCATCCAGAAAAAGAAGTTGGATTCCTCTTCCTAGATGCGGAAAAAGCTTTTGACAACTTAAATTGGGAGTTTATGCTGCAAGTTATTGAAAAAATGGACATTGGACAGTTCTTTTTAAACATGATTGTGGCAATATATTCAGAACAAAAAGCGGCTTTGAATATAAACAAAGGACGGATTTTTTCAAAGTTCAAAAGGGAACACGTCAAGGCTGCCCGTTGTCCCCGTTGCTGTTTATTTGAATGTTGGAAATATTATTGACAGCAATAAGAAAAGATAATAGTATTGAAGGACTTTCAGTGAAAGGATTCGTATATAAATACAGGGCATTTGCAGATGATGTGATGTTTATGATTCAGGATCCTATTGAGAAAATACCACATCTGATGGAGAAAATTGAAGAATTTGGCTCAGTTGCGGGTTTTTATGTTAATAAAAACAAAACTAAGGTGATGTGTAAAAACATGACGAAGCAAAGACAAATAGAACTTCAAGAGAAAATCCAATGTGAAGTAGTTACAAAGACTAAATATCTAGGAATTGAATTAACCATGAAAAATATTGACTTGTTTAAAAACAATTATGAAAAGGTGTGGCACAGGATTCAGCAAGACATGAAGAAATGGGACACTTTGAATTTATCATTGATGGGAAGAATCGCAACTGTAAAAATGAATATCTTACCGCGTTTGATGTTTTTATTTCAGACCATTCCAATACTAAAACAAAGGAAAGTATTGGATTTGTGGCAGAAAGAATTATCCAAATTCGTATGGGCAGGAAGAAAGCCAAGGATCAAAATGAAAATTGTATGCGACGCAAGAGAGAGAGGAGGCCTTCAACTACCAAATTTAAGACTGTATTATGATGCCGTCTGTTTAACATGGTTGGAACAGATGCCGCAGTACACTTCGCACAACTCGCAAAGTGTGTCAATTCGCCATTTTCTCCGACCGGAAAGACCACTTTGGATAGTACCAGCAGAAGTGATTAATCCATACTCAAGAAATCAAGGGTTAGATTGGCTACCTTATAAAAGTCTTTTAAAATTAGAAGGGAAAAACTTTGTGTTACAAGATAGATTTGATGTCGAATTTGAATATGATTGGTTGAAATACAGACAGATTTATGATTTATTTAAGACCGATAAAAGAGAACATGGTTTTAGAGAAAAGAACATTGAAATTGAAACTGTATGGCTTGAGAAAGGTAAAAAAATGATTTCTAAACTGTACAAGGTTTTATTGAAATGGTACACTGAGGATGAAACTGTAAAAGAGCAAATGATAAAATGGGCTGTAAATGTTAATAATGAGATATTAATGACATCCTGGGAATATTTGTGGAAAAAGTCAATGAAAATTTCAACTTGTGTAAATGTTAAAGAGAATTGTTATAAAATGATGTACAGATGGTATATGACGCCTAAAAAAATTGCTATTATAAATGAAAGTATGTCTAACAAATGTTGGAAATGCAAGAAACATGAAGGGTCTTTTTACCATATGTGGTGGACATGTGATAAAGCAGTAAAGTATTGGACTGAGATCCACAATGAGATACAAAAAATTTTGAAATGTACTTTTAAGAAAGACCCACAGATGTTATTTTTAGGTCTTAAAATGGAAGAAATAAATGTAGCCAAGAGAACACTACTATGGTACTTGATTACAGCAGCTAGACTGATTTTTGCTCAATGTTGGAAACAAGATAAAGTACCTGAAACATGGGAATGGATTAAAAGACGTTGTTTTTGGCAGAAATGGACAAATTAACAAGAAAGTTAAACAACGAAGAAGATGAAACTTTCTTTGAAGACTGGAAAGACTTTCAAAAATACTTGTTGAAAAATTGGGATATTAAACGTGGTTTGATTTGCTTTGATAGTTATTAAGAAGAAAATGAAAGAGAATTAGATTTTTGAATTGTTACTGTTTGTAAGAGAAAAGAAGTTTAGAAGTAATTGTAACAGAATAAGAGAGACATTAATGGGGTTGGAGCAGTGCGGGAAGCCTTGTTTGGGGGGGAGAAGGGAAATAAGAAAAATGGATATGTAGGTAGGTTTAAATTGTATGAACATGTGATATATCCAATAATAAACTGTATTTACCGGAACACCCAGCCCAGAACCCGGGAGATCACAGGGTCCCTGGCCGAGTGCCAGGTGACATACTTGGCCTGGAGGGGGGAGTCGGGGAGGTCCTCCACTTGGAGGATGTGGTGCGCTGGGGCCGGGTCGGTGTTGATGGATGGCAGGGGCAGGCAGCTGAGGGTGTCGGCATGACCCATGGCCTTCCCCGGGCAATGCACCACTGTGTAATTGTAGCCTGATAGGAAAATGGACCACCTGAGGACGCATGGGGAGAGAACTTGCAGTGTCCGGCAGTCCGTGGCAAAGAGGCTGAGAAGGGGGCGGTGGTCTGTGGTGATAGTGAAGGGCCGGCTGTAGATGAAGTCATGGAACTTCTTGACGCCCACCACAACTGCCAGGCCTCATGGTCAATCTGGGCGTAGTTCCATTCCGCCGCTGACAGCGTCCGGGAGTAATAGGCAATGGGGACCTCCCGCCCATCTGGGAGGTGATGGACTGGCACGACACCCATGCTGTAAGGGGAGGCATTGCAAGCCAGAACTACCAGCAGGGACTCATCAAAATGGGCCAGGACCCAGTTGGAGATCAGCAGCTCTTTGACTGCCTTGAACGTTGCAGCCTGGCGGGGGCCCCAAGACCAAGGGGCCTGCTTGTCCAGGAGCCATGTAGGGGCTCCGCCACTGCCACCTTGTGTGGGAGGAAGGTGTGGTAAAAGTTCAAGAGCCCTAAGAACTCCTGGAGTTCTGCCTTCATTTTGGGTGGGGAAGCCTCAACAATAGCCTTTATTTTGTCCCTAGCTGGATGCAGGCTGTCCGTGTTGACCATGAAGCCCAGGAAATTGATGGATGGCACCCCCAACAGTACTTCTCCCATTTAACTTTCAGTCCTGCATCCTGGAAGTGGCGGAGGACTGCGCGCAGATGGTGGGCGAACTCTTCCGGTGTAGCTGCGGTGATCATCACATCATTGAAGAACGGTGTGATGCCCAGAATTCCTTTTAAGAGAGAGTCCATCAAAGTTTTGAAAGAGTCTAGGGGCCATGCTCACCCCAAACTGTAGCCGCTTCATTAGAAAGCCCCCCCCATCCCGTGAGCCACTATTGTTTGTGTGGTGGTGGTGACCTCGCCCACTGGGAGTTGTTGGTAAGCCTGGGCCAGATCAAGCTTGCCAAAGACCTTGGCGCTGGCTAAAGTGGCTAGCACGTGGCTCACTACCAGAACCGGGTACGAGTGATCCTGGAGAGCCCTGTTAATCGTGCACTTGTAGTCCGCGCAGATGCGGACATCCCTGTTCGGCTTCACAAGGGTGACTATGGGGGTCTCCCCACGCTGCGTGGGAGACCGATTCCAGGACTCCTTGTGCCACCAAGCGATCCAGTTTCACATCAGTCTTAGGTTTCAGCGTGAACAGAACAGTCCTGGAATGCATGCGGATGGGGGCCACTTTGGGGTCGAGCTGCGATAAGACGGGAGAGCCTGCGTATCGGCCCAGACTCCCATTGAAGACAGCTGGGAACTCCTGCAGGCTTCGCCAAAGTCTTGGGGGCGCAGAGCTTGACTCCCTCAATGGAAATTCCCAGCGGGCTGAACCATGCATGGCCAAATAGGCTGACCAGGTTGCCTTGGACCATTATTAAGTCCAAGTAGTCATCAAACTCCCAGTACTGGACCCTGAAGCTCCCCACTCCCAGGACAGGGATGTGATTTCTTTGAAAGTCTGTCAGGGTCACCGGGGAGGGCGTAGACAGGGTCTCCCCTGTGGGCATAGTCTCTTAAGGGTCTCCTCTGAAATGATGGAGGCCACAGAGCCAGAATCCAGCTCCATGGAACAGGGGGACCCCTCAATTTTAACTCAGATCAGGATTTTAGGGGCCGAGATTTGGCTGGGGAGTTGCAGTACCTGCTCTGAAGACTCGATCATGAGGAGGTAGAGCTCTTCCTGGGATGTGTCCTCCTCGTAGTGCTTGGTGGATCTGTGGTCCAGCGGGGGTTGCAACAACGTGGCCCGGGACCGCCGAGAAAGGCATGCCCTTGCAATGTGGCCCTTATGGCTGCAGGTCCAGCAGACGGCGTCCCAGAAACGACATGTCTTTTTGTCATGCTGGTCTCTGCAGCTGACACAATCCTGGCAGCTGCACTCCTTGGCCTGTGTGGAGAAATGAGCAGTACCTGGGTTGCACCTCTGGCAAGAGGCTTGGGTCCGGTGTACTGCATCCTCCTCTCTGTCGGTTGAGTCCGCGCTCATCTTGTGTGTGGTGGTGGGCGCTGGATGTGACCTCTCCCAAGCCGTGGTGGTTATGATGGCCGATGCCAGAGTGCATTTTTCGTCCTCCAGGATCCTGCACCTCAGCTTCTCATCACTGAGGCTGCAGACCAGCTTGTCCTGGAGGGCCATTTCCAGAAGTGCCCCAAATGTGCACTCTGAGGTGAGGCAATGGAGCTCAGCCAGGTATGTGGCCACCGGTTCCCTTGGTTGCTGTTGCCGGGAATAGAAGGCCATGTGGCGTGTGATCTCCAATGGCCGGGGAACGAAATAGCCTTGTAGCTTCATTATGATGTCCTCGAAAGTGGACTTTGTGATTTTCTTTGGAGCCAGCAAGTAGCATGCTAGTTCCACAGTGGTGGGGCCACACAAGCCAATGAGGAGGCCCCTTTCCTTCCCATCATTGGTAATATCATAGAATTCCAAGATGAACTTGAGTCCCTCGACCCAGGCATCCCAGTGATGTGGTTTGCTTGGGTCGAACGGAGGGACCAGTGCTGATCCCGGAGCAACTGCTATCATGCTGTGTGGTGCAGGCAGGGAAGCGATGGGTTCACCTTTAGTGCTCATGTGTTGGAGCGGCGGCGGTTCCTTGCCGTCCTCTGGTGCACCAGCAACCCGGCTAGCTCAGCGGGATCCCATCCTCGTCGCCATTGTTGCGTGGTGGGTTCGACGCATAAGGAGAACAGACGCTGAGTGATTAGCAGCTCATACTTTACTATACACAACACAAGACACACCAATGGGTCAAGCGACCAACTATATACAATCCCTGGGTGCCACCCACAGGTCCCATTAGCAGGATTGAATTTCCCGCCACAGTTCCCATAGGTGCTGACTAGGAGTCTCAGGATCCTAGTCCCCATTGTTCTCTCGGAGCCAAGCTTCGTGTGTAAACCACTGTGTGGACATAACAGGTGGTCTGGTGCCAGGTGTACTCTGCTGCCTCATGCCTCCACTCCTTAAAAGACACACACCCAGCCCCCATACTTCAAACAGATGCTTTGTGTGGGTTTGGGATTGACATAAGGGCTACTCAATCCGTTTGGTGCCCAGTCTCTCACCTCCTTACTCCTGCCCCTGTTCCACCTGGCTTTTGTCCATGCAGTTCCCCTGATCCCCAGCATCACTTTTTGGGATTTAAAGGGTATCCCCTCTTCCTCGTTTTCCCCAGTGGAAAAGTGGGATGGATCCAACCCTTTGATTTTCAGAAATGCCCCACTTATTTGAATGAATTCCAGAATAACATATATGAGTTACATAAGAACATAAGAACATAAGAACATAAGAGAAGCCAATGTTGAATCAGGCCAATGGCCCATCTAGTCCAACACTCTGTCATACAGCGGCCAAAATATACCAGGTGCCATCAGGAGGTCCAGCAGTGGGGACAGGACACTAGAAGCCCTCCCACTGCTGCCCCTCCAGCACCAAGAATAGAGTGCATCACCTGCCCCAGACTGAGAGTTCCCATCTATACCCTGTGGCTAATAGCCACTGATGGACTTCTGCTCCATATGTTTATCTAATTCCCTCTTGAAACTGTCCATGCTTGTAGCTGCCACCACCTCCTGTGGCAGTGAATTCCATATGTTAATCACTCTTTGGGTGAAGAAGTACTTCCTTTTATCTCTTCTAACCCGACTGCTCAGGAATTTCATGGAGTGCCCACGAGTTCTTGTATTGTGAGAAAGGGAGAAAAGTACTTCTTTCTCAACCTGCTCAATCCCATTCATACTCTTATAAACCTCAATCATGTCACCCCTCAGCCATCGCTTCTCCAAGCTAAAGAGCCCCAAGCATTTTAATCTTTCTTCATAGGGAAGGTGTTCCAACCCTTTTATCATTCTAGTTGCCCTTCTCTGCACTTTTTCCAATGCTATAATATCCTTTTGAGATGTGGTGACCAGAACTGTACACAGTATTCCAAATGAGGTCGCACCAATGATTTATACAGGGGCATGATGATACTGGCTGATTTGTTTTCAATTCCCTTCCTAATAATCCCCAGCATAGCGTTGGCCTTCTTTATTGCAGCTACACACTGTGTAGACATTTTCATTGAGTTATCTACTACGACTCCAAGATCTCTCTCTTGGTCTGTCTCTGCCAGTTCAGACCCCATCAACGTGTATTTATATTTAGGATTTTTGGCTCCAATGTGCATCACTTTGCACTTAGCCAGATTGAACCCCATTTGCCACGTTGACGCCCACTCACCCATCCTCGACAGATCCCTTTGGAGTGCCTCACACTCCTCCCTGGTTTTCACCACCCGGAACAACTTCGTGTCATCTGCAAATTTAGCCACTTCACTGCTTACTCCCAATTCCAAATAATTAATAAACAAGTTAAAAAGCATCGGACCGAGTACTGATCCCTGTGGTACCCCACTGCTTACCACCCTCCACTGGGAAAGTTTCCCATTTATACTCACTCTCTGTTTTCTATTTATAAGCCAGTTTTCGATCCACAAGAGGACTTGTCCTTTTATCCCATGACTATTGAGCTTACTTAGGAGCCTTTGATGAGGAACTGTATCAAAAGCTTTCCGGAAATCAAGGTAAATAATATCTATTGGGTCCCCCTTGTCCACATGTTTGTTCAATCCCTCAAAAAACACTAACAGGTTAGTGAGACAAGATCTTCCCTTACAGAACCCATGCTGAGTCTGCCTCAATAGTTTTTGTACATCAATGTGCCTACTAATTCTCTCCTTAATAACAGTTTCCACTAACTTACCCGGTATTGATGTCAGACTGACTGGCTTGTAATTTCCTGGATCTCCCCTGGAGCCCTTTTTAAAGATGGGAGTGACATTAGCTACCTTCCAGTCCTCAGGAATGGAGGCAGATTTTAAAGAAAGATTACATATTTTTGTCAGGAGATCCACAAGTTCACATTTGAGTTCTTTCAGAACTCTCGGATGAATGCCATCCGGGCCTGGTGATTTATTAGTTTTTAAATTGTCCATCAGTTGGAGGACTTCCTCTCTTGTCACCGCAATCTGATTCAGGTCTTTCAAACCCCTCCCGAAATCGGTGCTTCTGGAGTGGGCAAGCACTTCTCCTCTTTGAAGTTAATCTTTGAAGCGTTTTTAAAGAAATGAGAAGATCGGAAGAGCTAAACACATATAGTCGATTGTATCGAGAAGAATGATTCTTCACTCCGAAAGAGAGAAAGATTCAGCAAGAGACGACTGGCCCTTTTCTGGGAGTTTTAATGGAACGGCTTTGCCACTGACTGTAGCGGAACACCAAATTTCACATTTATATGGAAATAGCATTGTTAGAAGCCGTTTATCACACACAGAGTACAGTCTTTGACGATTTTTATTTTTTACCGGAACTGTCAAATTCAATTACTTACCCCGGATCTCAGCTGCTGAGGTTAATAAAGCAGCCAGCGGAGAACCCTGAAGAGGGACCGTCTAGTTTAGATTAAGATAACGGTGTGACCTGCTGTGCTTCAGATAAGAGTGTGGTGTGCTGGGCTCCAGTGACACGTAATATGTTTATTTTGTATCAGGGTATAATCTTGGAGGGCTTTTCAAGCACATTAATCTAAGGAAACAACCCTCCTTATATTCCAGTAGACTCAAGGACCGCATAAACATCACCCAAACCAGACAGATTTGGGACTACCTACTATCCTCTCTTGCTGTTATGTGTACACTTAAAGAGAGATAAATAAGAGGAACTTGTAGCTGTTTCCATGCCAGGGCTGAACCAGGGCTTGGGGTAAATTTTAACCAGTTTTGCAAAACATGCAAACGTGTTACCTGACCTGGCATACCTAGTGGTCTTTATATTTTTCTTGTACTTCCAGAATGTCTTGGCCCCTTCACCGTACTGTTTTCACACTTACTACATGAAATAACAGCATAGAAAAGGAAGAAGAAATTGGATTTATATTCTGCTCTTCACTACCCAAAGGAGTCCTAGAGAGCCAGTTTGGTGTAGTGGTTAAGTGCGCGGACTCTAATCTGGGAGAACCGGGTTTGATTCCCCACTCCTCCACTTATACCTGACTGGATGACCTTGGGCAAGCCATAGTTCTGATAAGAGCTGTTCTTGAAAAAGAGCAGTTTCTGTCAAGAGCTCTCTCAGCCCCACCTACCTCACAGGGTGTCTGTTGTGGGGAGGGGAAGGGAAAGTAGTTTGTAAGCTGCTCTGAGACACCTTTGGGTAGTGAAGGGTGGGGTATAAATCCAATCTCCTCCTCCTCCTCCTCCTCCTCCTCCTCTTCTTCTTCTTCTTCTTCTTCTTCTTCTTCTTCTTCTTCTTCTTCTTCTTCTTCTTCTTCTTCTTCTTCTTCTTCTTCTTCCTCTTCCCTTCCCCTCCCCACAACAAACATCCTGTGAGGTAAGTGAGGCTGAGAGAGCTCTTTCAAGAACTGCTCCTGAGAGAACAGCTCTGAAAGGACTTGTAACTGACCCAGGGTCCCACCAGCAGCTGCACGTAGAGAAGTGGGGAATCAAACTGGGTTCTCCCAGATTAGAGTCCACACTCCTAAACAGTACACCATATTAGCTTGTGGGGAATCCACTTATTGTACCTGAAGAACTGGGCTCTTATTGACAAAAGCTTATGTGGGGATAAAATTTCCTTCCTCCTGAAGGTGCTGTAAGACTCATGTTTATTTAATTCCACTAACCACACAGCAGCAAGACTCCCGGATAATAACTGGGGCAGGAGGACTGGTTGTACAAGCCCCAGATAGGGTTGCCAGCTCCAGGTTGGGAGATGCCTGAAGATTTGGGGTTGGAGCCTGAGGAAGGTGGGATCTGGGAAGGGAGGGACCTCAGCAAGGTATAATGTCATAGGATCCATCCTCCAAAGCAGGCATTTCCTCCAGTTGTAATCCCAAGAGATCTCCAGCCACCCACTGGAGGCTACAGGAGCTGCCCCCTTGAGGATGGCAACCAAGCCCCAGACGGAATGGCTCTGCGGCATGTATCTTTGGTGCACCTCCCTCATTTGTTTACAGTTTGGAAACATTATTTTTAAAATTGCATTTCATGACTTGGATGCAGTTTGCATGCTTGATTTATCCCCATTCTACAAGGTGATAGATCGCATGCTAGGATCTATAAATCTCTCATTGTTCATGCCATATATAAGCAAATGGAAACAAATTTGTTTACTCCAAGACTCTAACATCAAGAACCTCAACTGTGTACTGGTACTGGGTATTAAATAATGTTGCCATAGGCACTGCCAACTTTACAAGTAAAGATGAACTTCTGCTACTTGCTGTAAACCTTGGTTCAGCCATAAAGAGGAACTGTGGCTTTATTTTAACAATGGCTAGTTTGTGAAATTCAGTTTGCAGATGTTCTCTTGACGTTTGGTTTCTCTTGGCAAGTGCTGGCTTCATTGCCTTTGCTCTGTAGCCTGGGAAGGCAGTGCTGGGGAAAAAGCCAGGATGTCTGCAGACACCCCTTGCCTGAAAACATAGTGAAGACTGACCGATACACAGTCCTCAGACCATGGGTTTAGATATGGGTCTGACAGTCCCTAACTAACTACAGTCCTTAACTAACTACAGCTGAGACAAGAGTAAACATCTGAACCTTAAAACTTGCAACAAAAGAGTGGGAGCCCCATCAGGCATGAGTAGAGAACGTGGGAAGTTATTTAAAGTGTACACCGCTTGCATAGCATGCACAATGCATGTGAACAACAATTAATAAGCAGCGTGCTTTAAAACTCATGGCAGCGTAAAAAGCAGCAAAGTAGAAATGCAGGACAGTTTTCTATCCATACAGTTGTATGTCCAGAAATGCAGGGCAGCTGTATATCCATACAGATGTATATCCAGTTTGGTGTAGTGGTTAAGTGTGCAGACTCTAATCTGGGAGAACTGGCTTTGATTCCCCACTCCTCCACTCTGCAGCTGCTGGATGACCTTGGGCAAGCTATAGTTCTGACAAGAGCTGTTCTTGAAAAAGAGCAGTTTCTGTCAGAGCTCTCTCAGCCCCACCTACCTCACAGAGTGTCTGTTGTGGGGAGGGGGAGGGAAAGGAGTTTGTAAGCTGCTCTGAGACTCCGAGTGAAGGGCGGGGTATAAATCCAGTATACTCCTCCTCCATGTTTTTAAACCTAGTCAGTTTTTATCAACAAAAGGCATGCAGAAGGCGAGGATTGCAGAACACACTACCCTCCCCGCTTGCAGCTAAACTCCCCACAGGCTGACCCCCGCTCCAGTGCTTTTCTTTGCATCAAAACAGAGAGAAACTTGCTTGGAGAGAGTGGATACATGGAGGTAGGTAGGTGGTGGTGGGGAGAGGATTCTGCACACCTCACCCAGAGGACTCTTGCTGCTCAAAGTAGAGTCTCCTCTTTCCGAATGAGCAAGAGAGCTGTCTGCCTGCTGAGGTCATGTTAGTTTGGCCCCAATGGGACACTTACAAAGCCAGGCCTTTGGTGATTCATTTACAGTGCAGTCCGAAGTACAGTTTCATGATTAACCCACCAAAGTCCAGGAGTTTAGAAGGGTGTGACCCTGTTTAGGACTGCACTGTTCATCTGAACCTCTGTTAGCAACACCTGTTTGATGCATCCCAAGGAAGTGCTTCAAACTTCGACATCACGGAGATGCTGTTTAGAGTCATATAGACCAAAGTATTATTAGCAAACTAGAGATGCGTCTTGCCAAAAATGAACCACACTCAGATGAATGGGTAAGAGGCAGTCAGGCATGAATGAAGCTCTTCTGCTGGCAGTGAAGTAAGCCCAATATTGTTCCCTATTAAGACATCAAAAAAGCAATTTTGAAGCATTCTTACCATTTCAGTTTTACTTCTGAAATGTTTGTCTTAAATAAAAAACCCACAGCTCTTTGGAACGTACTGATCTGACCGGTTGACCCAAGTGCCAGTTGTGTCCCAAGCAAAGTCACCAGTATCCTTAAAATAATTCAACTGTGCAAAATCTTTTGCTATGAATGGGAAAGGCAGACGTAATATCCACAATATTAAGCTGTGATTTTTCTTTGTCTCTTCTATCTATGGAGTCTTTCATGACATCATCTAAGTCACCGCTGGCCGCTTTTATCAAGTCTAAGCACAAAAGCCTGGTGTTTAGACCTCCGCACTGAAAATAAACAGGGTTGAAAACACCTTATGTTAGTTCCCATCTCTGTAACAGCAGGAGAAATGAGGTAATCATTCATTGTTCGAAATGTAAACGTGCACGCATAATTAGTTTTTGCAAGAGGGCAAACAGAGTGGAGGGACGCTTGATCTTCCCTCTCAAGAAGAAGTCTGTAGACCTCAGCAGTTATTATCCATACTCCATTAGTATTCTAATAGCTAATCTTGGGGGGCGGGAATTGATGGTTTGCAAACCTTGTAATATTTATTTATTTGTTTAGATAATTTCTATCCCATTTTTCACAGTCAAAAGACTTGGACAAAGTGGCTAACAAAGATCATTTCAAAATTGTAGGACCCTAGTTTGTATTATGTGACTAAATGTGTGATGTGGGACAGTCGTTCCAGTGCCAGACAAGGATCTGAGAGACTTGGTTTCCAACCCCCACCCCGCCAAGGAAGCTTGCTGGGGAACCCTGGTCCAGTGACACTCTCATGGCCTCATCTATGTCACAGGGTTGTTGGGGAGATGAAATGGAAGGGAGGAGGAGGTGGAGGAGGAGGTGGAGGAGGAGGTCACACTGAAGCATGACCAAGAAGCTCTTCACGCATGCACATGAGTGCACACACACATGTTTATTGGTCACACTCCAACATGACCAAAAGATTGGAAGGGCAACAGAGTTGGTTCTGCAAGGGGTTTCCAGGCATTCTGGTGAGTCTGGGCTGTTGCCACCATGCTCTGTCTTGCAGCACTGAGCAGCCAAGAAGCAAGATCCGAAGGCTGTTCATAGCTGAGGGAAGGGAGTAATGAACGGCTTGCTCCAGACTCTGCCCGGCCCACCTCTCTTCTGCAGCAGCTTATCGTGTCCAATTAATGAATGGTCTGCAGGATCAGTTATAGAGATCTCTGACTCTGCAATAGGACACAGTAAAAATTTCCGTGTGGCAGCTGGGAACAGGAACATGTCAATTCTGCAGGGCTTCAGCTTTTTACCTTTGAATTGTTATGACCCTGTACCATGTGTTCGTACTTTGTAGGGATTTGTTTTGTATTTGAATACATTCAAAAGATGTCCAGCAGCCAACAGGCAACCTTGATGAGAAAACCAGAAATACTCTGGTATGTTGAAACTGTGCTGGAATGAAAATCCAGGTGAAAATATCAGCCTCCCCCCCCAGGGTTCATCTGTCAATAAGTTTTTGAAATAATCTTCTCAATATCTTCATAAGGGTACAAATTTCTGTGTGTCAATTCTTTGATGCTGGCTAATGTACGAGACGAGACCACGGTGGCTCAGAGGTCAAGATGCTGAGCTGCAGACCGGAAAGTCTGTAGCTTGGCAGTTGTAGACCCCAGGGCCGCAGGACGGAGTGAGCTCCCATCTCTGGCCCCAGCTCCTGCCAACCTAGCAGTTCGAAAGCAAGAAATTGCAAGTAGATAAATAGGTACCACTTCGGTGGGAAGGTAATAGCATTCTGTGCACCTCGGCGTCTAGTCATGCTGGCCACATGACCACAAAAAAGTCTTCAGACAGCACTGCCTCTTCAGCTTGGAAACGGAGATGAGTTTCGCCCCCTAGAGTCAGATTCAACTGGCTTTCGAGCAAGGGAAACCTTTACCTTCGCCTTTACCTAACGTACAAGATAGGTGAGCATGTAAACAATGTTCCTTTATATATTATATGCTGTATGACTGAATGTTATTTATTACTATTTATTTATTACTTTCAATTTATATCCGCCTTGCCGGGCAAACTGGCTCAAGGCAGGGTGCAAACATTAAAATACAATAAAACAATAAAATGCAATAAAATTCACATCAACAACAATTACATAAAGTGCTATGATGTAATATGATAAAAGAAGGTAATATCCAGCGTCGTAACCTATAAAGTGGTCCAAAGGCGTTGTGACGTAAGGGCCATAGCATGTTCAGTTCCGATGGCTCATTTAGCAGTGGTGGCTCCTAATCAAAACCTGGTGGAAGAGCTCCATTTTACAGGCCCTGCTGAACTGTAAAAGGTCCTGCAGGGCCTGCTGTCTTCTGGGAGCTCATTCCACCAGAGTGGAGCCGCCACTGAAAAGGCCCTGGCTCTAGCATCGCACTAGTCTAATCTTGAGGTGACCATAGCATGAATCAACATTGCCAGATCATTGCGTTCGAGGAAGGGAACCAACTGCCTAATCAGCCATAGGTGGTAAAAGGCTGCCTTGGCAGTGGCTGCTACCTGGGCCTCCATTGTTAAGGGGGCATCCAGGAGCACTCCCAAGCTCCTAATCCTCAGCGCTGGCACCAATAGCGCCCCACTGAAGGTAGTGGGGATCCCTAACCTCGACCCGCTCCGACTCAGGCACAGGACCTCCATCTTCATTGGATTCAATTTCAATTGGCTCAGTCTAAGCCAACCCACTACGTCCTGAAGTGCCTGGTCCAGGTCATCTGTGGTAGAGTTGGACTGGCCACCCAACAACAGATATACCTGGGTGTCATCCATGTATTGGTGACACCCAAGCCTATGCCTTTGGGCAATCTGGGCAAGGGGGCGTTAGATGTTAAATAACACTGGGGATAACACTGCCCCTTGAGGGACCTTGCAGACCATCAGGTACCTCTGGGACATCTATTCCCCTAACTCCACCCTCTGTCCCTGACCTTGGAGGAAGGAGACAAGCCATTGCAAGGCAAGCCCCTGGATCCCAGTGTCAGCGAGGTGGTGGATCAGTAACTGATGGTTGACTGTGTTGAACACCACTGACAGGTCCAACAACAACAGTACCGCCATGCTGCCTTGATCCAGATGCCTCCGGAGGCTGTCTGTGAGGCCGACCAGTGCCATTGTCAGGTAGTCCTGCCATGATGGATGGAGGGGAGGGGAGGATGGCTATGGGCGCCATGGTGGCGTGACGGGCGGGAGGTTGGGATCGTAGGGGTGTTGATTTATGCCTGGTGTGTGAGAATGGAATGTGGCTCTGGTAACCCCTATCTGTAGTAGACTGAACAGTCTGACCTTGGAGAGTCAAGCTGCGAGCTTTCCTATTGCTTTCAAAGCTGCAGCTTTGCTGAGATTAATGGGGGCGGTGGGAACTTCATTAGCGTAGTAACTTTCGATTCCCATTCGCATGTTATTCCCTGATTGGTAGAAGGGGGGTCCCCATTCACCCCTTCCCTGTATAACCACCTGCTTTGTGTAACCAAGTTATTCTGAACAATGTATCTGCTCCAGTAACCTTTCTATTGCAGCTTTCCAATAAACGCTATTCTTGTTTGAATCACAAGGCATGGTGTTTGGCTGACTAAGTTAGGGGTTCTGACAGTTTGTTCAGAATCATCATCAAATTTCGGGACTGGTCGGAAACCCGCGGTTCCAAAATGAGCAGCGGTGAAGAAGACACTCTCCCGATCGAAGAGGAAAAGAAAGAGGATAAGAAACCTCTTGGGAAGGATGTGCCGGGAAAATGGGGTCAGGAGTACGACTTCGGAGGGCCCTACGGGGATCCATATGGAGCCGCCTATGGGGGGGTGACCACCCGAGTCGGGCGTAGAGGAGACTGGGTGAAACCCCTGGCAGAAACACACGAAATGTGGTTTGGAACCCCTCGGGCATCGGTGGGGGGAAGCCACCCCGAAAGATCGGTCCGTAGACTGATTACGGCTGGGGCTCTGGAAGACACCGGCCGAGACTCCGAGAGCCTGGAAGGTGCCGTGGTGAGGCGAAGGTGGAGTGGGGAACCGAGCCAAGACCGCCTGATGCGCTTCCTAGATGAATCCCTCGCCCGCATCCCACAGATGATCGCAGAGGGCATCCGGGAAGAGCGAGAGCGACAAAGGCGAGAGGAACCACCAGACCAACCTCCCCAGGATCAACGGCCGGCACCAGGTCCAGATCAGCAGAACATGCCAGCCGGCCCTCCGGCGCAACCAGCGGGACCAGGGCCGCAGGGGCCACTGGGGCAGCCACCCCCTCGCCCATGGGGGTTCCTGCCACCAAAGCCTGCGGAACTCCTGGACGCAGATTTTGATGGAGACCCAGAAAAGTTCCCGTTCTTCCTCGTGAGGGCTGAAAGATTTATCGAGACCTGGGGCCACCTTTTCCAACGCGAAGACCGCATGGTAGATGTCATAGCATCCCACTTGAAGGGAGCGGCAGCTGACTGGTATGTCGGGCTTCATCAGGCCGACGGGCGGGAACTGAGAGAAATCGATTCTTTCATGTGGGCCATGAAAGAGCAATTCGAGGACGTGAACTCCAATAAAGCGGCTAAGGCGACAATCCGGGCCCTCAAGCAAGGCGCAAGATCGGTAAGGGATTACACAGCGGAGTTCCATAGGTGTGCGGCCAAAATCCGAGGAGTGCAAGATGGAACCCTCGTGGAGTACTACAAGTTGGGGCTCAACGCGGAGATTCGCCGGGAAGTCACCAAGACCCAAGACCCAGACACACTATCTGGTTGGATACAAGCCGCCATCACTATGGAGAACCGCTTGAAAACCATCAAATTGGATGATGCAGCAGCGATGATCAATCGGGGCCCTACACCAGCCGCGCGGGGAAAACACCCCACACCGAACCCAAAACCGAAGGATGGCACGAGGGAACTCCGGATGAAGCAAGGTTTATGCCTCAAGTGCGGGGAAGGGGGCCACTTCGCCGCGAGCTGCCCAAGCTCCCCTGCCCCGACTGGGGCGCCCAAGGGGGTCAAGAAAAAGTTCGACACGTCCACACCAAAGCCGGTAGCAAAGCTGAGAGGGGCAAAAGCTCTGCAAGCCAAGCCGCTCAGCGAGGCATCGGACTCATCGGATGGCGAGACCGTGCCGCCGGGAACGAGACGGACCTGCTGTAAACAGCGCTGAACAGCAGGTCCCGGACTCCCAGGCGCAAATCCCGGTGAGCAAACCCCCTCTCTTTTCTTCCTCATGGTGACTTTAGTGGACCCGGGTCTATTGACCCATGTGAGGGTACGGGCTCTCATTGACTCTGGGTGTGGGAGAGACCTCATCAACCCCACGCTAGTGACAGGACTGGGGGCGAAAGTAATTAAACTAAATGACCCCTTGATTTTTACGCAAATGGACGGCTCCACCATGAAGGAACCCTGTAAATACGAGACTGTACCCTTGAGGGTGGGGATTGGGCATCACTGGGAGGAGAGGCCCTTCGTCGTCACCCCGTCTGCCCGCTTTCCCTTGGTACTCGGGAGCGCGTGGTTCTTCGATCACGACCCACACGTTTTATGGGGGGAGGGGAAAGTGAATTTCATCGCCGAGAAATGCCGGTCCCACCTGTGGAAGAAAGAGTGGGGACCCACGACGGAGGGGAAGCCCCTAGTGATGGTGGGGGTGGCAGAAGCGGAACTAGAGGGGATCCCTCCAGAGTATCGCGATTTAGCTTCTGTCTTTGGGGAGGAGGAAGCCGACGAACTGCCCCCCATAGAAACTCAGACTGTGCGATTGAGATTTTGCCTAACCAGAAATTGCCCAAAGGGAAATTATATTCTATGAGCCCCTCGGAGAAGGTGGAGCTGAGGAAATTTATTGACAAAAACCTGAGCAGGGGGTTTATACGGCCGGCATCCTCCCCATTTGCAGCTACCGTGCTTTTTCGGAAAAAGAAGGACGGGGGTTACGGTTGTGTACCGACTATCGTGGCTTGAATGCAGTCTCCAACACGAACGCTTACCCCATGCCATTAATCAAAGACTTGTTGGCTGCAGTGGCTGGGGGAAAATTTTCTCGAAGCTAGATCTCAGAGATGCCTACTTCAGGGTCCGAATACGGGAGGGAGACGAGTTCAAAACGGCATTCAATACCCCCTGGGTCAATTTGAATACTTAGTCATGCCGTTCGGGCTTCAGGGAGCACTGGGGGTCTTCATGAATTTGATTAATGAGGTGCTCCACAAGTATTTATTCAAGGGGATCCTTGTTTACCTTGATGATATACTTTTGTATTCCCCTGACCTGAAATCTCACGTGAAACTGGTGCGAGAAGTTTTACAAACGTTGCACAAGCATAAACTCTTTGCTAAGCTGTCCAAATGTGAATTTCACAAGTCGGAGATCCCTTTCTTGGGCTACCGCATATCCCAAAAGGGAATTGAGATGGACCCTGACAAAATAAAAGATGTGGTGGGGTGGGAGCCACCCAAAACCCGGAGGCAACTCCAAGGGTTCCTCGGATTCGCGAACTTTTACAGATCATTCCTGTCGAACTTCGCTCAAGTGGCTCTCCTTAACTGATCTGCTTAAAACGAAAGGGAAGTCACCCGACTGCACTCGACCCGGGGCCAAACTAGAGTGGTCTCCGGAGTGCCAACGGGCATTTGACCAATTGAAAGCCCTTTTACGTCGGAGCCTGTATTAGCTCACCCGAATGAACTTAAGAAATTCATTGTACAAGTAGACGCTTCTGACGTTGCTATGGGAGGGGCGATCCTCCAAGAAGGGGAGGATGGTAAATTGCACCCCCTTGCCTATGTTTCTAGAAAATTTAACGATACTGAACGGAATTGGTCGGTGTGGGAGAAAGAAGCGGGATCGATCCGCTTGGCGTTGGCTACCTGGCGCCATTGGCTAGAGGGGGCGCGGGTACCTTTCGAGGTATGGACTGATCACAAAAACCTCGAGCTTCTCCGCTCCCCCGTTCCTTGAACGCCAAGCAGCTGCGTTGGGCTGATTTCTTCTCCAAGTTCAATTTTACACTGCACCACTTCCCTGGGACATCTAACTCGCTTGCCGATGCACTGTCACGCCTCCCACAACATGACAGTAAGAGGGAGGAGATTCGTGACTCGGTTTTCACGCCTTCCCAGTTGGGAGGGGCAGTAACCACCTGACAGCAAGCCAAACGTCCCCCTCCATCCCCAACCCCTCCCACCAATGACTGGATGACGAAATTCTTTACAGCTATGTCTGACACTGATAGGGAGGAGGTGAGGGGGAGGAAGGAGTCTCTCAAGATGCGCATGGCTGCTGGAGAAAGAATCACAAACTGTTTGTTCCCCGTTCCCTTAGGGGGAGGTGATGGGCTGGGTGCACGGCTCGAAACTGGCTGGGCACACGGGGTTTGTAAAATCTCTCCAGCTCCTACAGAGACAATTTTGGTGGCCTGGGCTACGAAAGGACATTTCGTTATTCACGTCGGCTTGCCAAACGTGCTTGATGAGTAAGCCCAGACCCAGTAAACCCCCAGGAGCACTACAACCCCTCCCCACGCCGGCTCGTCCATGGGAAGTGATCTCTATGGACTTTATTACTGACTTACTCCCCTAGCGGGGGGAATACTGTCATCTGAGTGATAGTGGATCTGTTTACTAAGCAGGCTCACTTCGTTCCGTTTGCCTCCGTCCCCTCTGCCAAGAAACTAGCCTCAGCATTCTTGCAACATGTTGTGAGGCTCCACACTTTACCCGCTAAGGTGATCTCAGATAGGGGGTTCAATTTGTTTCACATTTCTGGAGTGCATTGATGTCACTGCTTGGGGTGGAGAGGGGGGTCAGCAGTGCATACCACCCAGAAACCGATGGGCAGACTGAACGTGTGAACCAAACTCTTGAACAATATTTACGGTGTTTTACAAACTTTCAGCAGGACAATTGGCACTCTCTTTTACCTTTGGCTGAGTTCTGTTACAATAATACTCAGCACTCGTCGACGGGGATGTCCCCATTCAAGGCGGCCCATGGATATGACGCCCCGCCTTTGCCATTTTTGAGTTCTCCCGACCTCCCGGCGGGAGATGCTGGAGACTGGTGCAAACAATTGCAAGTAGCTTGGTCATCTTTAGCCAAGACTCTGGAAGAGGCTAAGAATGCTTATAAAACCCAAGCAGACAAGAAACGCAGTCTATCCTGGGTCCCTAAGTGTGGGGAGTTTGCTTATTTGTCCACGCAGAACTTACGTGGCATTCAGCCGAGTCGCAAGCTTGGTTGGAAATTTGTTGGACCATTTGAGATTGTGAGAGTTATTAACAATGTAACTGTAGAACTTGCCTTGCCTAAGTCTCTAAAGTCTGTTCATCCTGTTTTTCATGTAAGGCTTCTACGCCGGGCGCCTGAGGAGAACAAATGGAGACCGAAACAACCCGCCCCGCCTCCGCTGTTGGTGGGGGGGAATCTCACTACGAAGTGTCACAAATCTTGGACTCTAAGATCTCTCGCAATCGCTTGTTTTATCTTGTGGAATGGGTTGACTTTGGGCCTGAACAGAGGGAGTGGGTACGGGCGGAAAATGATCTGGCCCCCCGGCTGATCCGGGCTTTTCACAAACTGTACCCCCACAAACCAAAGGGGTAGATTTATTTTCAGGAGGGCTGCATGTCAGGTAGTCCTGCCATGATGGATGGAGGGGAGGGGAGGATGGCTATGGGCGCCATGGTGGCGTGACGGGCGGGAGGTTGGGATCGTAGGGGTGTTGATTTATGCCTGGTGTCTGAGAATGGAATGTGGCTCTGGTAACCCCTATCTGTAGTAGACTGAACAGTCTGACCTTGGAGAGTCAAGCTGCGAGCTTTCCTATTGCTTTCAAAGCTGCAGCTTTGCTGAGATTAATGGGGGCAGTGGGAACTTCATTAGCGTAGTAACTTTCGATTCCCATTCGCATGTTATTCCCTGATTGGTAGAAGGGGGGTCCCCATTCACCCCCTTCCCTGTATAACCGCCTGCTTTGTGTAACCAAGTTATTCTGAACAATGTATCTGCTCCAGTAACCTTTCTATTGCAGCTTTCCAATAAACGCTATTCTTGTTTGAATCACAAGGCATGGTGTTTGGCTGACTAAGTTAGGGGTTCTGACAGCCGTCTCCGTCCCATGGCCCAGCCAAAAGCTGGACTGAAATGAGTCTAGCATGGAAGTGTCATCCATAAAGCTCTGCAACTGAATCACCACCACTCTCTCAAGTTATTTGCACTATAGGGCAAATTGGAGACCGGCCAATAGCTGGTCAATTTGGCCAGGTCCAGAGATGGTTTTTTCAAGACAGGGTGGACTATCGCTTCCTTGAGTGCCCCCAGGAACAGCCCCTCAATGAGGGACTTGTTTATAATATCTCTGAGGGCACCTCAAAACCCCTCATGGCCAGCTTTTATGAGCCATGAAGGGCACGGATCAAGGCTGCAGGTGGTTGGACGTACCGTTGAGAGCAACTAGTCAATTTCCTCAAGGCTGAGTGGACTGAAATAATCCAGAATAGAACCAGAAGATGTGCATGGAGCCTCGAGTTCACTCACTGTCTCAACTGTGGTGGGGAAATTGCGGTGGAGCAACAGGACTTTATCTGCAAAATAGCTCGCAAAAGCCTCACAGCCAATGTCCAATTCCCTAGCATTTGGTCTACCCTGTGGCAAGTCTGTTAATGACCAAATAATCCTAAACAATTGTGCCAGGCATGAGCTAGCAGACGCAACCGTGGCCACGTAGAACTCTCTCTTCGCAGCTTTGACTGCCATCTCAAAGGGTCTCATAAACGTCATATAGGATGCTCTTGTTGCTTTGTCATGAGCACACTACCACTGTCTCTCTAGTCGTCTGAGCCCTTGTTTCATCATCCGCAGCTCCTGCATAAACCAGGGAACCCGCTTAGATCAGGGGTGCAGAGGGCATCAGGGAGCAATCTCATCGATGGCTGCCGACAGCTGGTCATGCCAGTCCTCAACTAGCTCATCCAACAAGCCACCAGGGGGCATAGGTTCCCACAGAGCCATCTGAAGCTGCTGAGGGTCCATCTGGCTCCGTGGGCAAGCCAAAATATGCTCACCGCCCAAACAGGGTCAGGGTGAAACATTCACATGGGCCTTCAGGGCATGATGGTCTGACCATGGCACTGCCAAAGCAGTGATCCAGTCCACTGTAACTCCTGCCATGAAGATCAAGTCGAGCATGTGCCTGGCCCTGTTATATATTGGGTGAGTCCTAGAGCCACCATGGATGACACTAGGTCCATCGGCTGGGCGGAGGCCGCATCGTCGGCATGGATGCTGAAGGCACCCAAGACTATCAGTCTAGGATGCTCCAATGCCCAGCCTGACATGACCTTGACCAGGGATGGCAGGCTATTGGTCAGTGTGTTAGGTAGCCAAATAGCCAAACTCTCCACAGCTTCCCATACTAGGCCCAAGCACTTGATACCCACAAGCTTCAGTGGCAGGAGCGCTCTGAAGGAGTAAGCCTCCCAAATGAATAAAGCCACTCTTCCCCCCACCCCTCAGTCTGTGATTGGTGAAGGACCGAGTACCTGGGCAGAGCCAACTGGGAGAGAGCTACTGTCTCCCCATCCCACATCCATGTCTCGGTCATGCATACCAGGTCTGCTCTCTGCTCTAGCAAGAAATCCCGAAGGATTGAGGTCTTATTATTTATGGACCTAATATTACACAACACCAATGTTGGAGGGGAATTATTAATCCTAGCCCCTCTGCCTGCTACTTTCGGGATGGGAACGCAGGCTGGAAGGGGGCTGAGCTCTTCTACTTCTCTGCCTCCTTCCCTTGACTTCCTGCCTGGGCCTGCTGCTATACTTTCCCCTCCCCAAGAGCACTGGTATCCCTTGTCCAATCACTGCCATTAAAGGTGGCTTTCACAGTGCCTTAGACCAACCAAAAATTTGGCTTATGGATGGAATGCACCATTAGAATGCCACTTGTGGCGGTCAATACTTCTCTTGTTGTACCCAACTGCTAATCCTTAATCTTACTCTATCCTAACAAATATACCTGTGTCCCGTCCCACCCTATCTTCTCATCCTAACAATGTTTTGATTGCTATATAATAACCCCAGTCAACTGGCCAGTGAATTAATAAAGGCCAATGATAAATCAACTAACAGTATTTCATTCCCTCACAATCAATTTAATACAATTTACAATCCATTAATCAATTTAGGTAGGGTAATTTGTAGAGTGATCTTCTGTGTCTCAGCCAAGTGCCACAACTAACTGCAGAGTATGTCGGAATCTTATCCCTTGTTATGGTAGTGGAGGGCAGAGAAGGAGGTGGGGCCAATCACCTGGTGCTCTCTACTTAGAGGGTCTGAACTGATGCACAAGGTCATACTGTCTGCCTCCATGCACAGGTTCTGCTATACTTTGCCATCCAAACTAGAGAGGTTTGTTTTTTTTTGGGGGGGACATCTGCATGACATCATCTCCCAATTATCCACTTTTCATATTTTCCCCTGCTTTGCTGCCATCTTTCCCAAAGGTTTGGAACAACCTTTTGGGAAAAATCACAGTTAGAGCTAGTTTGTATGCCACGTGGAAAGGGAAGTGTGCATTTTTTTCAGGTCCCACCTACATTGGCACCATTGTCCTTGGCTCAGCCTCCTGCCTGAAAAAGCTCTCTAGTGGCATGTGGGAGTTAGGGTGGCCAGTTCCACTGCTGGAGGTGGGGAATCTGCCTCCAGGCCCTGCCTTCCTGCCTCCAATCAGCTGGCCAGTGTGTGGCTTACCAGGACAGAGGGAAAGGCCCAAGCTATGTCACTGTGATGTTGTGACATTGCTTCCAGCATGCACCAGAAGTGACTTCATCACATCAGTGGCGTCACAGAGATGCTCTAGTATTGCCATAGAGTTTTTGCCCAAATACCAGGCTGATTTCCCACTACAGCTGCCTCGGTGTTGTGTCGCCGTTTGCCCCGATACTATTGGTCAATTTCACACCCAAAGCCGCGGGGCTGCATTTGACCCGCGGCTTCGCTCGATTTCCCCCACAGTTTCGTGATCCTCAAAAAACAGGATCATGAAACTGCGGGGGAAATCGGGCGAAGCTGCGGGTCAAAATGCAGCCCCCGGCTTTGGGTGTGAAATTGACCAATAGTGTCGGGGCAAATGGCGGCGCAACACCGAGGCAGCTGTAGTGGGAAATCAGCCCCAGAGTGTCACCTCAACATGGCAACATGATGGCATCACTTCTGGTGCACTCCAGAAGTGATATTGCCAATCTTGTAGCCAGCAGCACAGACCCAGTACCTGGATTGGTTTTTCCTGAGAGAGAAACTCCCCCAAAACAACCTCTGAACCTCCACAAGCAGTGTCCTCATAAATCCAGGCTTTGGTCAAACAGTAGCTTTTGCTGGGAGGCTAGGAGAACCACATCTTGGATGGGAAAACTCAGGCTGGCTGTACTGTCAAACATCCTCCATGCAAGCAACCCTCCCCACTCTTCTCTCCTGTCAGCTCAATCCCAAAGGACTGAAAATGGGCAAATCCTGCCCTTGCCTCAAGCATCTTCTACTGATCAAATGGCTAGTCTTTTGTCTGTCAAATGTACAGGCAGGCAGGGACAAAGAGCCTCTGGTCTGTGCTATTGACATGAATGAAGTATGTTGCATGTTTCCATCCCCCATCTCCTGTTTCACCTATATGTCAGGAAATACCTTTGGAATAATCCTCTCAAACCTGTCTCCATATATGTGCCTAGGATATCTGCATTTCTTTCACCTATGCCAGAGCATTCAAGGTAAACATTGTTGTAGAATGGTAATCCATTCAGTTTCATCCTGTCAAACATTAAGGAAAGGATTTTCTTCTCTGTCTGGTACCAGGGTGTTAAATAACTGGGTTCTGGATGCATTGCAGTGATCAGCTTTAGGTTATTTAGTGATTTCAGCACAGTACAAGGACACCCAGCAAGGCTTGAGCCCTGCTTATAAAGCATCCAAACCCCACACCCAACACACACCCACTCCCAATGATAGGCTATTTACATTACAACACTTATCTATTGGTTTGCTCCAGGATCCTGGTGAGCTATTGTTCTAAAGTAGCAAGCTCAACCCATTCCTGGTATGGCTTGAGGAATGGCTTAGGCTCAATAGATAACACAGGGAAACACCAGATCACCCTATTATTCCACAATGGGAATCCCATCAATCCATTGTGAAACTAGCCACCACACTTTAACATACCTTCAGGATACATTTTGGGGCATAAATATACCTAGTCTT
>JAPDNY010000674.1:0-27852 GCA_029375565.1 Gekko gecko
CTCTGTCACACAAGGGCCAAAAAGACCAGGTGCCATCAGGAAGTCCAGCAGTGGGGCCAGGACACTAGAAGCCATTCTACTGTTGCCCCCCCCCAAGCACCAAGAATACAGAGCATCACTTGCCCCAGACCCAGAGTTCCTAAGAACATAAGGGAAGCCAATGTTGGATCTGGCCAGTGGCCCATCCAGCCCAAGACTCTGTGCCACACAGTGGCCAAAAATACCAGATGCCATCAGGAGGTCCAGCAGTGGGGCCAGAACATCAGAAGCCCTCCCACTGCTGCCCCCCCCCAAGCACCAAGAATACAGAGCATCCCTTTCCCCAGAGTCCCTATCTATACCTTGTGGCTAATAGCCACTGATAGACCTCTGCTCCATATATTTATCTAATTCCCTCTTGAAGCCATCCATGCTTGTAGCCACCACCACCTCCTGTGGCAGTGAATTTCATGTATTAATCACTCTTTGGGTAAAGAAGTACTTCCTTTTATCCGTTCTAACCCGACCGCTCAGCAATTCTATTGAGTGCCCACCAGTTCTTGTATTGTGAGAAAGGGAGAAAAGTATCTCATTCTCTACCTGCTCTATCCTATGCATAATCTTATAAACTTCAATCATGTTACCCCTCAGCCATCGTTTCTCCAAGCTAAAAAGCCCCAAGCGCTTTAACCTTTCTTCATAGGGGAAGTGTTCCAACCCTTTTATCATTCTAGTTGCCCTCTTCTGGACTTTTTCCAGAGCTACAATATCCTTTTTGAGGTGCGGTGACCAGAACTGTACACAGTATTCCAAATGAGGTAACACCATTGATTTATATAGGGGCATTATGATACTGGCTGATCTGTTTTCAATACCATTCCTAATAATCCCCAGCATAGCACTGGCCTTTTTTATTGCAGTCACACACTGTCTCGACATTTTCAGTGAGTTATCTACTATGACTCCAAGACCTCTCTCTTGGTCCATCTCTGCCAGTTCGGACCCCATCAGCGTGTATTTATAGTTAGGATTTTTAGCTCCAATGTGCATCACTTTGCACTTGGCCACACTGAACCCCATTTGCCACGTTGACGCCCACTCACCCATCCTCAACAGATCCCTTTGGAGTGCCTCACACTCCTCCCTGGTTTTCACCACCCGGAACAACTTCGTGTCATCTCCAAATTTAGCCACTTCACTGCTTACTCCCAATTCCAAATCGTTAATAAACAAGTTAAAAAGCAGCATCGGACTGAGTACTGATCCCTGTGGTACTCCACTGCTTACCACCCTCCACTGAGAAAATTGCCCATTTATACTCACTCTCTGTTCCCTATTAATTAGCCAGTTTTTGATCCACAAAAGGACTTGTCCTTTTATCCCACAGAATGCAACACACACACACCCTCCCCGCTCCCAATTGCCCAGGAATTTGCCATCCGGGAGTCAGACCCTGGCTGAGCATGATCCCCCGGCCTCAGGGGTCTTTTCGTAGAAGAACAGCTGCAGGAGCTCATTAGCATATGGTATGCTAATGAGCTATTAGGCTATTAGCATATGCCACGGCCCCTGACATCACCGGAAGTGATGTCAGAAGGGGAAGCAAAAGGGGGGAAGCATCTTCAAAGCCTCCCCTTCCCTTCCCCAGCTGGTCTGGGTGGGGGAGCTAAGAGAGAAGGGGCTTAAAGTTTAAACTCCTTCTCACTAGAGTTCGGCCACAGAAGGAGGAAAGAGGGAAGGAAAGAGAGAGAGTAGAGAGAAGGAAAGAAGGAAGGAAAGAGGGAAAGAAAGAGAGGGAAGAAGGAGGGAAACAGGGAAAGGAGGAAAAAAGAGAAGAGAAGAAGGTGGGAAAGAAAAAAAAGAAAGAAAGAGAGAAGAGAAGAATGAGGGAAAGAGGAAAAAGAAAGAAGGAAAGGAGGGAATGAAAGAAATTCAGTGGCAATTCAGCCCCATTATATCCTATGGGCCATTGAAGTCAATGGTGAAAACATAGGGTATATTCTAGGGGCTGGAGGAGAGAGGGTTTGAGGAGAGGCTCCAAGCTCACAGGATAGCTTATGGAGCCTCTCCCCAAGATACCTACCAGGTTTCAAGAACATTGGATCAGGGGTCCAATTCTATGGGCCCCCAAACAGGTTGCCCTGTTTCCTCCATTGTTCTCTATGGTGGGGAAAAAGTTATTTTTTTCCCACCATAGAGAGCAATGGAGGGAATAGGGGCAACCTGTTTAGGGGCCTATAGAATTGGACCCCTGATCCAATATTCTTGAAACTTGGTGGGTGTCTTAGGGAGAGGCTCCTTCAGCTATCCTGTGAGTTTGGAGCCTCTCCCTCAAACCCTTCCCTCCAGCCCCTAGAATATACCCTATGTTTTCACCATTGACTTCAAAGGCCCATAGGATATAATGGGGCTGAAATTGACATTCGGCTGCCTGAAAGACTCTCCGGGACGCAGGCTGGGGGCGGGGCTTGGCTCCTGAGCTCCTGGAGCTGCGCTCCGGTGGGCTCCCCCCCCCAAAGACCCCTGCCCCGCCTTCCTCCCGTCTAAGATCTCAAAGCTTCTCCCCCAAAGACTCCTTTCTAAGGAAGCCTTCCCGGGATCCGACGGCTGCCAGGCTTTTCTCCTCTGTTGCTTCTCTGCAGGCCGCCGCCCCCGCCCCGCTCCTCTTTCCACAGCGCAAAAGCAACCCCCCACCCCCCCCCCGCCACGTCCTTTCCTCTTCTCCGACCAGTGCTCCCTCTACGCTGTACAGTCTTGTGAGCCAAAATTCTGCTTTGTGAGCTGCTGGCATTAAAGTGGTGAGCGAGGGATTGGGCTAGTGCATAAATTAGTTTGCTCTGGAGCCCCTCCCTTCCCGAGCTAGGACAAAAATGTGTGAGCCGGAGGCTAAGAAACCCTGTGAGCTAGCTCACACTCACTCAGCTTTAGAGGGAACATTGTAGACTCCGGACCCCCCCCCACCCCGCCTCTCCCTGCTCGGCCTCTCCAGGAAAGCGCGCTGGGAGTTTAACCCTTTCAGCGCTGCAGACCAAGGGGAAACGCCTCCCGTCCCCTCTCGACGCGGAGGCCCAGCCAGGCGCCCGTCTGGGACTTTCTATAATGAACCTTAGTGGGGCTACTCTGGAGCAAACTCCGCACGGCCGCGGGGCGGCGCTCCCGGAGTGTCTCCAGCGCTGTTCAGCCGTCTCAGAAAAAAGGCTCCCCGTCGCCTTCTCCTGTATTGCAGACCGCCAGGGGCGGCATCACACGTTCCTCTTTGCGTCCCCTTAATACGCAATAGGAGTCTTTGAAGGCGGGGGCGGGCGGCGGAATGACAATCGACTTGAAAAACAACGACGGCGCCGCCCGTCTCCGGGTCTCCTTCTGCAGCCGGGCGTTCCCCTCTCCCCTCTTCTCCCCCCCCCCGGCTGCCCTAGGGGACCTCCCCCCCCCCAAATGCATTCCCAGCTCACCAGATTCCGTAGCTATGGGGCTGATGCAGGGGGCGAGACCCTCTTGATTCCCCACTGCGGAGGGGCCGGGGCCGGGGGGAGAGCGGCTCTGGCCGGAAAGGGCGTCTTTGCAACCCCGCCTCCCTTCTCTCTCGGCCCCCCTTGAACCCTCCTCTGCCAGGAGCCGAGCCCGGGCGGGCGGGCGGGCGGGGCGAGCCGTCGGGGGCGACGCAGCTGCTGGATCCTGGCTGACAACCCCCCTCCCCCGCCTCCCCTGCAAACCCCCCGTTTCCAGATGGTGGAAAGTCAAAGAGGCGAAAATGCATCGGGGGGAGGGACGGGACGGGCCGGGGGAGTCGGTGGGGTGGGGGACTGCTGGGGGCGCCCGGAGGGGCTCGGCCGGAGGAAGAGGAGCCCCCAACCTCGGAAGGGGCTCTTTGCAACGGGGTGGGGGCCGGGGAAAGCCCCTCCCTCTCCTGCAGGGCCCTGGAACCGCCCCACCCCCGGCCCCGGAGGGGGGGGTTGTTGGGGGGGGTCTCCTCTCCTCCCTGCAGCAGCTTCCTCGGGGCGGAGAGCTCAGACGCCTCCGCTTCGCCTGTGGAGACGTGCGCTGAAAAGGGGGCTCCTCTCCAGGGTGGGCGGGTCCGGGTCCCAGAGAGAGACGCCCTTTCTCCCTCGACGGGAAGGGGGCCTTTGTCTCCCCCCCCGCCTCACAGTTAAAAGATCAACAAGACTCCCCCGCCCCCCGCTGTGTTTCTCCATATCTGGCTGCCACTGACTTGGCCCTTTTCCCTGCCTCTCTGGCCAAGGGCGCTCGGGCCCTCTCCAAAGAGGGAGATGGGGAGGAGGAGCCCTCTTGGCCTGTCCCTGGCAGCAGCAACGCGCAAGAGTGGAGGAGCACCGAGAGACTAGCAAAATGCGTGGCAGGGAAGAAGCTTTCCTAAGGGAGGGCTCCCTTCTGCCCCAAATGTTGCTGGTCTTTAAGCCGCTCCTGGACGCTCACAGAAAGCTCCTGCCCTGCCATAAATCTGGTGGTTCTCCAAGGCGCTCCTGGGACTCGAATCCAGCTCTTTGACCCCGGACCCATACCTCTGCCCTCTGAAACTGTCTTCCTTAGGCCCGATGTGGCCCAAGATCTGATTGAAACGTGATGATTGGGGAAATCGCTCACCCCTCCGTCACAAAACCAAATTTCCCTACGTCTTTACTGTCAGGCTCCCTCTATGCATTTAACAGCTTGCTCCTCGTTGAGGGAGGAAGGGGGGACGGAGAAAGAGCGTGAATCTGAAATACTTTCGTTTTCCCCAAGGTTTTGATGTGCCAGAGGCTCATCGACTCAATGATGCCAAATATCTTTGGTTCTCAAATGTCTGTTATTCTGATTTCTTTGCTATGTAGAGGCTATGTGCCTATGGGGGGTAGGCCACTGTTTGTGTAGTGGTTAAGTGCACGGACTCTAATCTGGGAGAGCCGGGTTTGATTCCCCACTCCTCCACTTGCACCTGGCTGGATGACCTTGGGCAAGCCCTAGTTCTGATAAAGATCAAAGGAGGGGTCACAGTGGCAGACAGTATATCAAGACAAAGAAACACTTTGATGAAGTTGACAATAACATTTAATGACAATTATGTATATCAATAAAAACTTTAGAAATTCTAACATATTCAAGACAAAATCCAATATCCTCCAATTTTGTATGTTAATAAAAACTTTGGACATTCTAACATATTCAAGACAGAATCCAATATCCTCCAATTTTGTATGTTAATAAAAACTTTGGACATTCTAACATATTCAAGACAGAATCCAATATCCTCCAATTTTGTATGTTAATAAAAACTTTGGAAATTCTAACATGTTCAAGACAGAATCCAATATCCTCAATAAGCACCCTCAATATACACTCATTTCAATAGTCTTCCTCAGGAGTAGTCCTATTAAGTGACCAGGTGTCAGCCTTTTGATACATTTTAACTTCCTTTTTAGCTTCCTTCAAATAGTTGCAGCATTAACTTCTTTTTCTACTTTCTTCAAATTATCCTAAAAGAAACATAATTATTTAGCATAGAAAGGAACATGAAGCTGAATGGAAACTTTTTTTGTTGTTGTTGTTCAGTCGCACAGTCGAGTCCGACTCTTCGCGACCCCATGGACCAGATTACGCCCGACCCTCCTGTCTTCCGCTGTCCGCTGAAGTTTGCTCAATTTCATGGTCATTGCATCGGTGACACTGTCTAACCATCTCATCCTTTGCCGTCCCCTTCTTCTTTGACCTTCAGTCTTTCCCAGCATCAGGGGCTTCTCCAGTGAATGCTCCCTTCTCATTTGGTGGCCAAAGTATTTGAGCTTCAGCGTCAGGATCTGGCCTTCCAGGGAACAGTCAGGATTGATTTCTTTTAGGATTGACTGATTTGATCTCCTGGCAGTCCAAGGGACTCTCAAGAGTCTTCTCCAGCACCACAGTTCAAAAGAATCTATTCTTCGGCGCTCGGCCTTCCTTATAGTCCAACTCTCGCAACCATACATTACTACGGGGAATACCATTGCTTTGACTTCTGTTGGCAAGGTGATGTCTCTGCTTTTTATCAGACTGTTTAGGTTTGCCATCGCTTTCCTCCCAAGGAGCAGGCGTCTTTTAATTTCATGGCTGTAGTCACCATCTGCAGTGATCTGGGATCCTAGGAACGTGAAGTCTGTCACTACTTCTACGACTTCCCCTTCTATTTGCCAAGGAGTGATGGGCCCAGATGCCATGATCTTAGTTTTTTTGATGTTGAGCTTCAAGCCCACTTTTGCGCTCTCCTCTTTCACCCTGAGCAAGAGGCTCTTTAGGTCCTCTTCACTTTCTGCCATCAGAGTGGTATCGTCTACATATCTGAGGTTATTGATCTTTTCCCCAGCAATCTTAACTCCAGCTTGTGATTCATCCAGGCCAGCATTTCGCATGATGTACTCTGCATATAAATTAAATAAGCAAGGTGACAATATACATCCTTGTCGTACTCCTTTTCCTATGGAATGGAATGGAATGCAATGCAATGCAATGCAATGCAATGCAATGCAATGCAATGCAATGGAAACTAGCTTAATTCTAATTTTTAATTTTTTGAAAGTTATTAATTTTTAACTTTAACAAATATAAACTTACAGTTCCATTTCAAATAGTTGTATAAGGAGCAAGCCAGTTAAATAATTTCTTAATAGTAGCAACCAGTCCTCTTATTTTTATATCTGGCTAGAAGCCTTCTTTGGCGTAGTGAAGAGCAGGGTATAAATCCAATCTCTTCTTCTTCTTCTTCTTAATTTTGGCGGGATGTTCTGGGGTAATTGGATCCTGGCCTTTAGGCCTTTTGCTTGAGCCTACTATATCTGTGAACCCCGCAGCTTTTCTCTTTAGTTCTAACACAGACCATGTCCAGTCTGGAACTCATCAGTGTCTCAATAAACTGATCTTCTCAAGTGACCGGTGTTGGGAGCTGATTTGTCCAGGGTTTTGACAGTTACATTGTTGTCCCCTCCCCTTTTTATCCACCCAACAACCCTGTGATGTAGGTTTGACTAAAAGTAGGCGACTGGTCCAAAACCACCCAGTGAGCTTCCACAGTAGATGGGGATTCGAACCTGGGTCTCCCAGGACCAACTCTGATGCTCTACCGGCTACACCACTCTGGCTTTCATCAAGGGGCTGTTGTTGAAGAGTAGCAAGCAGCCAAGCCTAGCTGAGTCATGCAGGTCAAGGGGTATCAAATCACCCAGAGGTCCTTGGGTTGCCAACCTCCAGGTACAATCTGGAGATCTCACAGAATCACAACTGTACTCCAGACAACAGAGATCTGCCCCACTGGAGAAAATGTCTGCTTTGGAGAGTGAACTCTATGGCAGCATATTTTTGCAAAGGTCTGTCTGCTACCCAAACCCTCAGACTCCACCAGAAAATCTCCAGGAATTTCCCAACCTGGAGCTGGCAGCCCTAGTCAGTCCTGGCCACTGAGTCCTCCCTCAAAGGCCAAAAATATGCCTGGAAAGGACCCTGCCCTCTCCCCCTGCCTTTTTTACTCAGGGAAAACCAGCCTGGAACACTGTGGTTGCCTAGCAACAGCCACCGGGGAAATCCATTGCTTAAAGCTACAGGTGCGCCTTTTACCAAACCAGTGGGGTTTTTTAAGTGGGTTTCCCCCCCTAGATTTCATGTTTTTTCTACAAACATGGGGCCCTTTTCAGGTTTGTAGAAAGATCTGTCTTTCCCATTCACAACTCCTGTTACTGCATTTAGGTATCCGAAGATTTCGCTGGCTTGGTTATTAATATACAGAAGCAAGACATACAGAGAGCAGACAGAGAGAAACTGTTTCTCCCTCTTTCGTGATGCTGGAACCCGAGATCATCTGCTGAAGCCAAAAAGTGGGAAATTCAGGGCAGACAAATGGAAGTTTTTGGCCACTGTGCCTGCCTGGAGATGAGAAGCAAACACCCTCAGTTTCTTCAGATTGCTGTCATTAAATCCCATCAATTTAAAGGTAAGTGATCGAGAGATGCCAGCAAGTGGAGAAGACTGGGTGGGCTTGTATGACTGCAGAGATGACCAACCGAAGATTATCAGTTACAGGTAAGCAAACCTGTTTTTCTTCTTTGAGGTCTCTGTACAGTCTGACACTTGGGTGATCGATGAGTTGAATCAGAAAAGGATGGAGGGTGGTGGCAGCTAGATCAAAAGGAGTAACCTCACAGTACCACTACTTGTTAGAGGCCTAACTGAAGACCAGACACAATACAAAGGACAAGCCCTGCGTGATTGAGTGGATGGAAAATTTTGGTGAGGAAATAAAGTTTCAATGCTGGGAAAACTAAGATTTACTGCTAGCCAAGCATTAAGAGAAAACTGGCGGAAGATGTTTTAACAATGGTACGTCGCCCAAAAAGATGTTGAAAAGATGGACAAGAAATACAAAGTGCTTGCTGGAAGTGTAAAGAACTAGATGGCACTTTTTATCATATGTGGTGGACTTGCTTCAAGAAGGAAAGACACTGGAAAAATGTACATGAAGAGATTCAAAATATTTTAAAAACCAAATTCCTGATGAAAACAGAGACTATTTTACTGGGAATCCTACCAGATAATATGGATAGAACTTCACAAGACCTACTTAGATTATATGTTAAGAGCAACCAGAGTGATATTTGCAATGAAATGGAAGACGGAAGACTGTCCTACAACAGAGGTTTGGAAAGAAAAACTGGCTGAGGATGCAACATTGGCAAAAATAATTATATAAACAAAAGATCGTTGAAAGAATTTCAGCAGAAATGGCAAGCATATTATTCATATTATGGGAATAGTTAACTTCTTTTGAGTTTTGGAATTATCTGAATATATTAAAAGTGATGAAGATGTTGATACTAGTTTTAGTATTTTAATTTGTATTCCACTAGTATTTAAATATTTAGTAAGAATAAAATTTAGATTTAGACAAACAATTAAGACAACATTCAATTTTTTTTGATGATTTAATTTTAGCGTAGAGGTTTATTCAGCTGTTAAAGATGTAATTTCTTTTATTGTTAATAGATTATTGCTAACCTTAGGAAAGATCTTGTTTATTCTTTTAAATAGAGAATCTATCCCAAAATTCTGTAATATCGATGCTTTATTGTCTGGTCCTGTATTTGAAATATGTAATACATCTGTTTTTACTTGTTGTATGTAACAGCTCATAATATTTAATAAACTTGCTGAATCTATATTTTCCCCTACCCCCTCTTCCCTTTCGTATCCCACTTTTTTTACAAAATAAAAAAACCAGAATCATAGAATCATAATGCAGGATCAGCCTCAGGCACCCCTGAAACGTGTTTGTTCAGTCGCTGCTGAAAGACTGTCAGGGAGGGGGAGCTCACCACCTCCCTAGGAAGCTGACTCCACTGTTGAACAATGCTTACTGTAAAAAAGTATTCCCTAATATCCAGCCGGTACCTTCCTGCCCTTAATTTAAACCCATTATTGTGAGTCCTCTCGTCTGTTGCCAACACGAACAGCTCCCTGCCCTCCAAGTGACAGCCCTTCAAATACTTCAAGAGAGCAATCATGTCCCCCTCAACCTCCTCTTCTCCAGACTGAACATTCCCATGTCTCTCAGCCTTTCCTCATAGGGATTCTTGGTCTCCAGGCCCCCGATCATCCTCTTTGCTCTCCTCTGCACCTGCACCATTTTGTCCGTATCCTTTTTGAAGTGAGGCCCCCAGAATGGCACACAGTACTCTGGGCGTGGCCTGACCAATGTAGTGTACAGGGGGACTACGATATCTTGCAATTTGGATCTTGTGCCTCTGCTGATACACCCCAAGATCATATTAGCCTTTTTTGTCACTGTATCATACTGACGGATCAGATATAACTTTTGTTCCATCTGTACCCCAAGATGTTCACACACCCTACTACCCAGAAGTGTGTCCCACATCCAGTATTTGTGTTCCTCATTTTTGTTACCCAGATGGAGAACTCGGCACTTACCTTTGTTAAATTGCATTTGGTTCACATCCGCCCATTTTCCAGTGTGTGCAGATCTCGTTGAATTCTATATCTTCTGGTGGGTTCACTGCTCCTTTCAATTTGGTGTCACCTGCAGCTTTAAAGAGTAGCCCCTCCACCCCTCATCCAGATCATTTATTTTATCCCCATTCATGATGTGGATTAATTAAGTTCAAGAGCCAGAGTGTTGGGTTACGACTGGATGGATCTGGGTGTCAAGAGTCCCACAGCAATCGGTCTCAACAAAGTTCCTTCAGAAGGATCAAGTTTATTGAGTACAGTAAAGGCAGGTCATCTGAGCATGCCTTCAGTGTCAGGACCGATTCTAAGTGCAGGAGAGGGGAGATATACAAGATTCTAAAAGGTGTCTCCTGATGGAAGTGAGCCAATCAGAGGGCAAACTAATGCTCACCTAAACTAATGGGTTCACATTTCCAGAGAAGCGAAAGGAGCTAGGCATCAAGGTCACAGGCTCTGTCTAACAGATAAGGCACAGTGGAAGAAATGAAAGCTAACATTCCAGCACATTAAGAAGATCACTTCGCAGTCCCCAACCTCCCCCACTGACAATGACAGTGTAGCTGACACTGGGTTCATCTTCCCCATACGCCTCGAAGCTCTTTGGGTGCTCTTTAGCCAGTCACATTTTCAGTCTAACAGAGGTTGCAAGGTAGTTGTGGGGATTAAGTCTTTCGGGCAGGGGAGCTTCTTCAAAGATACATGTTTGAGAGGTGCAGAAATCTCAGGACATCTGTATTTCTTTCCAAGTGTGAATTCACAGGAACTTGTGGGATGCATCTCATTTCTCCCATCCCCACTATTTCATATTTCCCTTTCCTGAAAGCTCCACAAAACTGCCTCTTTTCATGCTTCCTTCCTTCCTTTCTGTGTCGGTCTGGAGGACTAGGGCTTCAGAAGCCGGACTGTGGGATGGCTGAATGGGTAAAGCGTGGCATTGGGGCGGGGGGACTTTTGGACAATAAAAATGAGCTAAAATCAGCGGAAAATATCAACATTTAAATCCCAACCTTAGCTGGTGGGAGATTGTACAAATTCAATCAAGATATACTAAAGATAAATCAACAGGCTTTTGTTCTAAAATAATCGAAATAGATAAAACTTGTTATATTCTGAGGAAAAACTGATTTAAAAACTATGAATTAATGTTGGAACATAAAACACATGATGAAACAGTTAAAAACTTGGGCATCATATACAATTAGATCAATGGTCTCAGGTATGGAAAATGAATGTAAAAATCACTAAAGCAACTCCATATAAAGAGAATATATATAAAATGTTTTATAGATGGTATATGACACCAGATATGTTAGTAAAATTCTAGTCTGGTTTATCAAATGTTTGTTGGAAATGTTAAAAAGTTCCTGGGACCTTTTTCCATATGCGGTGGACGTGTGATAGAGTTAAAAAATATTGGGTCTGGATCCATGAAATATTACAAAAAATGTTGACTTGTACCATACCTTTTACTCCTGAATTATTTTTATTGAATGTAAGACCAGAAAATTGTAGAAAGGATTATTTTTATCTTGTTATAATACATGTCTTAACGACGGCAAGAATATTGTATGCCAAGTATTGGAGAAAAGAGGGAAATACCTTTAAAAGAAGAAATTATAAGTAAAACTTTGGAAACAGCAGAGATGGATAAACTAACTTTATTTTTGAGAGGACAACAAGAAGAAAAATTTCACAATACATGGTCAAGATTTTATACCTGGTTGGAAGACTACAACAAATAAGCCTTATATAACTCTTTTAACATGTATTAGATGACATTATAGATATTACTTACAATTATAGACAGACTTTATGGATAAAATACTTTTTGTCATAAGGTATGCATTTTAGCATTTAACTGGATACTGTAAGAAGTAACTGAACAATTCTTACATCGATTCAGACATAACCCCCCCCAATTTGGATGTAATATATGTTTGTGTGTTTCTTGTATGTCTTGTATGTTTGCTTGTGATAAAATTATTAAAAAGTTTATTTTTTAAAAAAAAAAGCTTTCCCAGGCTGGGCAGCCCTGCAAGGGATTCTTTCTGGGTCCCACACGCAGAACCGGGCCAGGAAGGAGGCGGTCAGGCTGGCCTACTGTGGAAAGGGATTCAGTTTTGCATCGTTTGAGGAAAGTCCAGATACTGGCAGCCTCTCTGACTTCCCCAGGCAGGCCATTCCATACGGTGGCTGTCTTGGGTCAGCCCAGACAGTGACGAAGGGGCAGCAGAAGCAGTTCTTGGCTCACAACTGGCCACTGACAGCTGCCCCCCTGAAACCACGGGAGACCTAGGTGAGCTCCGTGCCCCAACTGACCCAGGACCACACAAGGTCACATGGGCTGCCTCACCTCCACTGTCCAGGGAGCCTCTGGAATGCCAGCAGTGAAGGGCGTGGCACAGACACCTTGAGAAATGAAGCGAGTGCTTTAAAGCCCGGAAACATCTGGAACTAACGAGTGAGGATGATGGCCCACGCACTGGACTAGTGCAGTCCAGGTGGGAACGAAGCATAAATAAAGAAGCGGAAGATGAGCCGGCTGTGGAAGCAATGAGTCAGATTACTCCCGACCCTGTGATCACTGCATCGGATCCCGCTACTGAACTGGACTCCGCTCGCCCACCGTGACTTCTCATACCGCCTCTTGACGCCTCTCAGATCTGTTCTCAGCCTGCTCATATAAACAACTTTCCAGGCTGGAAAACTGGGCTAAGACAAATGAAATGAATTTCAGTGGGGATAAATGGAAAGCTCTGCATTTAGGTAGGAAGAATCAAGTGCACAATTATAGGATGGGGGAGACCTGTCTTGGCAGTACTACGTGCAAAAAGGATCCAGGGGTCTTAGTAGGCCATACACTGAACGTGAGTCAGCAGCGTGATGCGGTAGCTAAAAAGGCAAATGTGATTTTGGGGGCTCTATCAACAGAACTATTGTGTTCACATCACACGAAATGATGGTATCACTCTGCTCTGATTAGACCTCACCTAGAGTATTGTGTTCCGTTTTGGGTACCACAATTTAAGAAGGATCTAGAGAAACTGGAACGTGCCCAGAGGAGGGCAACGAAGATGGTGAGAGGTTTGGAGACCCAAGTCCTATGAGGGAAGGTTGAAGCAGCTTGGTGCGTTTAGCCTTGACAGGAGACGACTGAGAAGGATGAGGGAAGGCTGAAGGAGCTTGGTATGTTTAGCCTTGAGAGGAGATGACTCAGAGGTGAGAGGCCTAACCATCTATAAAGTACTTGAAGGGCTGTAATGTAGAGGATGGTGCAAAGTTGTTTTCTATTGCCCCAAAAGGTCAGACCTGAACCAACAGGTTGAAATTAAATCAGAAGAGTTTCCGGCTAAACATTACGAAGAACTTCCTGACAGAGCGGTTCCTCAGTGGAACAGACTTCCTCAGGAGGTGGTGGGCTCTCCTTCATCGGAGGTTTTCAAACAGAGGCTAGACGGCCATCTGACAGCCGTGGCTGATTCTGTGATCTTAGGCAGATCATGAGAGAGAGGACTGGAAGGGCTGCATCACTGCTCAGTACTCATGGTCCTTTCTTACAAGCCCAGAGAAATGCTGATTGCCACTTTGGGGTCAGGAAGCAATTTTTCTCGCCAGACAATTTGGAAGTTTTTTGTTATCTTCTGAGCATGGAACAGGGGCCACCGGGGGTGGGGTGGAGGGTTGTGCATTCCCTGCATTCTTGGGGGGGTTGGACTAGATGACCCTGGAGGTCCCTTCCAACTCTGATTCTGTGACTTTTGGCCGCTCGACTCTGTTCTCAGACTGCCCTTTAAACCTGCTCTGCACCCACACCTTTTCTCCACGCACAGTCCGAGATTGGACTTTGACTGTGCCTCCCAGATCAATGCCCTACTCTATGCACCCTCTGCTCTGGCCGCATGCTCTGCCCCGGCCCAGGAATGCATCAGGTCAGTGGGGTCCAGATATTCCAAACAATACCAGTTCTTCAAAATCAACAGTATTGCAAAGAGTTTGATAAAATGTCAAAATTTATATGGCAGAATAAAGCCAAGAATTTAAAAAAAAGTTTTACAAGATACCAACGAGAGAGCTGGATTTGCACTACCACACTGGCTTCTATGAGAGCCAGTTTGGTGTAGTGGTTAAGTGTGCGGACTCTAACCTGGGAGAACCAGGTTCCCCACTCCTTCACTGGCACCTGCTGATGTGACCTTGGGTCAGTCACAAGCTCTGGCAAAGCTGTTCCTGAAACAGCAGTTTGTGTTAGAGTTCTCTCAGCCCCACCTACCTCACAGGGTGTCTGTTGTGGGGAGGGAAGGGAAAGGAGTTTGTAAGCCGCTCTGAGACTCCAAGTGAAGGGTGGGGTATAAATCCAATCTCTTCTTCTTCTTCTGTATTATAAGGCAGCAGCACAGACGTGGTTAAAAGAATGGATCACTTTGGAAAACACCAGGTTATTAACTTTAGGGGGACATGATCTACTATTGGGATAGCATGCATTTTTGTGGTATGAAAAATTAGATATACAGAACTATTTTAAACAGCATTTGATTAGGAAATCTTTATTGATGATATGGGAAAATGGGGAATTTCAGACAGACGATATAATCCGGAAGAGGAACGGTTCCCAAACGGTTTCTGGTCTGGCATTTCAGACAGAACCGTTTTAGAACCGGTTCCCTACTGGAATATATTTGTAATTTCACACAGAAACGCTTCTGTCCCGTTCAGAAAACGGGGCTGAAGTGTTTTACCTGTCAACCGCTTCCAAGTAGTTGTCAGTTTCTTCTCCCGGATCCAATGTGCTTTTTCCCGCCTTTTTTCACCCGCACGGACAATCTCCAGCTTTTTTTTTTGAACGTTCACTTTAGAGCGCTAGAGCGCTATAACGCAATAGCATTATAGCAACCCCATTGGAATGCCTGGAGTGTTGTGTTATAGCACTATTGCGCTCTAAAGCGAACGTTCAAAAAAAAGGCACGGTTGGAAACAGCGGGAAAACAACGTGGTGCAGTCTGAATTGCCAAACCGCTTCTAATTTGGCTCTTTTCCGGTCGGGGAAAGCCATGTGTGAAATGGCAGCCCTGTACCGGTTTACTTCAAGACGAATCAGAAACAGCTTCAAACTGGCAGAATCTCAGTAATGTGAAATTCCCTAATTATTACAAGACTATTCTATACTAAGACACCCAAATGGGTTTCACCACTTGAAGCTTTTACAAACCTCAACTTACTGCAAAAAAACCATGCTGTTGAGATATGAGGATTTGATGGACAACTATAATGAACTAAAATCAACAGAAATTCTTAAAGAACAAGAGATTAATATAGGTTGGCAGGAAAGGGTCACATAGAGTCAAGATACACTAAAGTCATTGGGTTTTTGTACAAACGTAACAGAAATGGATAAAGTATTTTTATATGATGATGCTAAATTGATTAAGAAATTGTATACAATAATGTTAGGAAATAAAACACTAGATGAAATAATTTAAAATTGTATGGTCAACTGGGCACAAAACCTGGGGCATAATATTGAGTTAGTCCACTGGTTACATGTATGGAAAACAAATATAAAGATTAGTAAAGCAATTTCATATAAGGAAAATATATATATAACATGTTTTATACATGGTATATTACCCCAGATAAATTAGCTAAATTTTACCCTGACTTACCAAATGAATGTTGGAAATGTAAAAACAATGTTGGTTCATTTTTCCATATGAGGTGGACGAGTGATAAAGTTAAAAAATATTGGAGCTGGGTACATGAACTTTTACAAAAGTCTTGAAAACTATCATGCCTTATACAACCAGAACTATTTTTATTGAACGTATCACCAGAGAAATACAAATTTCTATCTCATTATAAATATTGTGACAGCGGCAAGAATATTATATGCTAAATACTCAAGAAGAAGTGAAGTTCATTCAAAGGAAGAAGTTATAAACAAAACTTTGGAAACAGCAGAGATGGACAATTTAACTTCAATCTTGAGAGGTAACAACAAAGAAGACTTCGAGAACTCATGGTCAAGGTTTTATAAATGGATAGAAGAGCATAATACGTAAAATTCTTAGACTTACAGCCGAAGTAAATACAAATAAAAGCTATATATTTAACTATGTGGAAAACATATATATTAAAACTTCAAGGTAGAAAAAGAAAAATACTTATGATTATAGCATCAAATATCCATGACGAAAAAATGATACAGTGAATCTATCAAATTTATCAAATGGGGCATAAAGAGCTGGAACTTTTTGCATGCTGAGCATATACTATATCACTGAGCCACTACCCCCCTCGACCCAATTCCGGCCTTGGGTACAACATTTTTCAATTCAAATGACCAAGTACTTATGTATAAATAGTTAATACCTAATGCAGTTAGGATTTCTTGGCCTCTTTTTTTTTTTACCTCAGGCTCCTCCTCCACCCTTTGGTATTCCTCTCTCTTCTATGCCTTCCCTCATCCAATCTACTAAAACCGGCTTGTTGTGGTGGTGACATTGTCTAAACCATTGAACACTTCAGGTGCCTTTTCTCTGGTGGCCCCTGTGGAGCCTGGGGAGGTCGGGTGGTGTAGTGGTCGGAGGGTAGCACCACAACTATTTTTATGCTTTTTCAGATGGCTACTTGTACTTAATCTCTTTCCACACTCTGAGCATTCGAAAGTTTTCTCCCGTGTGGGTTCTCTTATGACTTTGAAGATGGCTACTCTGACCGAATCTCTTTCCACACTCTGAACATTCAAAAGGTTTCTACCATATGGGTTCTTTGATGATATTGAAGATGGCTACTTGTACTGAATCTCTTTCCACACCCTGAGCATTCAGAGGATTTCTCTCCTGTGTGGGTTCTTTGGTGATATTGAAGACCACGATTCTGACAGAATCTCTTTCCACACTCTGAGCATGCAAAAGGTTTCTCCCCTATGTGGGTTCTTTGATAATCTTGAAGATGGCTACTCATAACTGAATCTCTTTCTACAGTCTGAGCATTCAAAGGGTTTCTCCCCTGTGTGGGTTCTTTGGTGATATTGAAGATTCCAATTCTGAAAGAATCTCTTTCCACACTCTGAGCATTCAAAAGGTTTCTCCTGTGTGAGTTCTCTGATGATACTGAAGATGGCTACTTATATGGAATCCTTTCCACACTCTGAGCATTCAAAAGCCTTCTCCCGTGTGGGTTCTTTTATGTTTTGTAAGACTGTCACTATGACTAAATTTCTTTCCACATGCTGAGCACTCAAACGGTTTCTCCCCTGTGTGTGTTCTTTGATGCTGTTGAAGATGGCCACTCTGACTGAATCTCTTTCCACACGCCAAACATTCAAAAGGTTTCTCCCCTGTGTGCGTTCTTTGATGCTGTTGAAGACTGCTATTATGATTAAATCTCTTTCCACACTCCAAACATTCAAAAAGTTTCTCCCCTGTGTGTGTTCTTTGATGCATTTGAAGATGGCAACTCTGACTGAATCGCTTTCCACACTCTGAGCATTCAAAAGGTTTCTCCCCTGTGTGTGTTCTTTGATGCATTTGAAGATGGCAACTCTCACTGAATCTCTTTCCACACTCTGAGCATTCAAAAGGTTTCTCCCCTGTGTGTGTTCTTTGATGCTTTTGAAGATGGGCACTCTGACTGAATCTCTTTCCACACTCCAAACATTCAAAAGGTTTCTCCCCTGTGTGCGTTCTTTGATGATTTTGAAGACTGCAATTATGATTAAATCTCTTTCCACACTCCAAACATTCAAAAGGTTTCTCCCCTGTGTGGGTTCTTTTATGGAGTTGAAGAGAGCCACTCGTACTGCATCTCTTTCCACACTCTGAGCATTCAAACGGTTTCTCCCCTGTGTGTGTTCTTTTATGAATTTGAAGGTGGCTACTCGTACTGAATCTCTTTCCACACTCTGAGCATTCAAAAGGTTTCTCCCCTGTGTGGATTCTCTTATGACTTTGAAGATGGCTACTTCGACTGAATCTCTTTCCACACTCCGAACATTCAAAAGGTTTTTCCCCTGTGTGGGTTCTTTTATGTTTTGTAAGACTGTCACTATGACTAAATTTCTTTCCACATGCTGAGCACTCAAACGGTTTTTCCCCTGTGTGTGTTCTTTGATGCATTTGAAGATGGCTACTCTGACTGAATCTCTTTCCACACTCCGAACATTCAAAAGGTTTCTCCCCTGTGTGGGTTCTTTGATGATACTGAAGATAGCTACTTGTACTGAATCTCTTTCTACAGTATGAGCATTCAAAGGGTTTCTCCCCTGTGTGGGTTCTTTGATGACAATGAAGACAGCCACTTGTACTGAATTTCTTTCCACACTCTAAGCATTCAAAAGGTTTCTCTCCTGTGTGGGTTTTATGATGAGATAGAAGAATGCCACTCCTACTGAATCTCTTTCCACACTCTGAACATTCAAAAGGTCTTTCCCCTGTGTGGGTTGTTTTATGGACTTGAAGATGGCCACTCTGACTGAATCTCTTTCCACACTCCAAACATTCAAAAGGTTTCTCCCCTGTGTGCGTTCTTTGATGATTTTGAAGACTGCAATTATGATTAAATCTCTTTCCACACTCCAAACATTCAAAAGGTTTCTCCCCTGTGTGAGTTCTTTTATGACGTTGAAAATTGCCATTCAAACTGAATTTCTTTGAATATTCAAGAAGTTTCTCTCCTCTTCGTGTTTGTTGGTTCTCAAGAAGCTGTGATCTGTACTTTTCATGCTGAATGGGTTTACTTGTTTTCATTATATTGTGGTTTGGAAAATGTACATTATTCATCATTCCATCTCTCTTCTCTACCAAATGGCAGTTGTTCTTTCTCTTAGGTCTACCTCGATTCCTGACGTCTCCTTTCAGACCTTCATTGTTAACTTTAGCAGGAAACTGCAGCTGAAGTTCCTCAGCCTCCTTGTTCCTTGGATCGTCCTCTGCTGGAATAAAGAGAGAGAGACAGCATTAACACCTGGGAGGTCAGGTTCAAAGGCTGCAGTAGGAAAGGACTGATGGCCCGTTAGCCTCATCCAGCTTTGATGATCTTAACTAAACCTCTAACTTTCCCAAGAGTATCCAGGATTTAAGGATACCATGGCCTTTCAAGAGCCACAGCTAGTTTTCCAGTCTAAGCGTCTCGCCACTCGGTCGCGTCCTGTCTCGCTCTGATGGAGATGTGCCAAGATTTGGCGGATGGAGGGGTCCTGGATTGATCCAGACCTTCCCAGGGTCTTTGTAGGAGACCCCCAGCCTGAGGAGCTGAGGAGAGCCTCTTCCGAGGTGACGGCTGAAGAATTGAGGCTCACCTTTTTCCCTGTTAGGTCCCGCCGCCGAAGAGCCAATATGGCACTTAGAGGTGGTTGCCAGAGCAAGTGGACACAATCAAAAACTTAAAAGTCCTTCTATAAGAATTCCAAGGCTCCAGCTGTGAGATAAGCTTCTGTTCACGTTATTTTGGGCGTTTACTGAGCCTTGGTAGTATTTAGAAACTCCTACAGTTTAAGCATGGGTTGGAGGGGAAACTCAAGACTCTCCCCCCCCCAGTAAAACCTGAAAAGCAGTTTTAAAAAGGGAATAAAAAGACTACAAGCCTAAAAAACGCATGAGTGTATAAGCGAATTCAGAAACTGCACGTTAACATAAAGCGGAATAAAATCGCTGAACTTTTATCTTAATTTGGAAAACTTACTTCTTGTTGATATTATGGCGGGGAGAGGGCGGAAGATGACGCTGGAAAACCTCTTTCAGGAAAACCTCTTTCAGGAAACAATCAACCAATGACTCCCTCCCAGAACCAGGAAGTAACTACAGATCTCTCTGCTCTACTAACAAGTACACTGCGCCCTCTAATGGAACAGATGACAAATCTCAACTCTAAACTCAACAAGGTGCAAGCAAAACTAACTCAAATTGATAAAAGAACCTCAGAGACTGAGAAAACAGTTAAAAAAAATGGAAAAAAAGACTGAGAATATCAATAAAACTGTAGAGGAAGTGAAAAAAGAAAGGACCTCTGATAAAACACAATTAATTCAGCTCCAGCTGGAACGTTCTGTGTATATTCTGCGCTTTCAAAGGATTCCGGAAGAAAAAGATGAGAACTTAAAAGAACTCTTAGCAGATGCCCTTGCTCCATTAATGGATTATAAACGGGAAGATTTATTGAGTGAGATGGACTTGGCTTATCAGACATATCCAGATTTCATGAAGAAAAATAAACTACCAGGGGAAATTTGCTTGAAATTCACCAAACGATCGACCAGAGATTTGGTGCTAAAATCTATGATGGGGAAGTCCTTGAAAATCAAATATGAAGACATTAAAATCTTGAAAGATGTACCCTTTGAAGTGAGAAAGTGGAGGAGACTCTACAAGGAGCTTACACTCTCTCTACAAAAAAAGAGAATACCCTACAGATGGGCCGTCCCTGAAGGTTTGGGTTTCATGTATGAAGGAAAAGTCAAAACTGACTCTGTTCCTAAGGCAAATAAAGTTATGGACCAATTTTCAAAACCAATTGAAAATAGAAAGGAAAAAAATCCAAATCCTAGCGTGGAGGAGGAAGAGGATGGCGAAGAAGAACCCTACTCACAGATTCAACAAGCACCAGTCCCAACTCTTCCGCTCCTAAACAAAGTAAACCGAAGAAACGCAAGAAGAAAAGACTCTGAAATTAAGATAACTGTTTAAACTGCAGTTTTAGTTAAAATGGCCTCTAAATTTAATCTTTAGTCTCTCGTTTTTACCTTTAATGCTAACTGTTTATAGTAGGTGATACGGTAAATACTGATGCCACCAAGATTGTTGGCACTTTCTTAAGTCTTCCCATTCCCCCTATCTTAGTAGTTTGTAGTGTTTAGTGTTAGTCTGCTGGTTTTCCCCTTTTCCCCAACCCAGTAGATTTCTGTGTATTAGTGTTAGAACATAAGAACATAAGAGAAGCCAATGTTGAATCAGGCCAATGGCCCATCTAGTCCAACACTCTGTCACACAATGGCCAAAAATACCACGTGCCATCAGGAGGTCCAGCAGTGGGGCCAGGACACTAGCAGCCCTCCCACTGCTGCCCCCTCCAGCACCAAGAATAGAGTGCATCACCTGCCCCAGACTGAGAATTCCCATCTATACCCTGTGGCTAATAGCCACAGGGTATAGATTAGTGTTAGTCTTGCAATTGAAAAACAATAAAAATATTTTTTTTTTAAAAAAAGAGCCACAGCTCAACTCTTCCCCAGAAGGAGCTTCTAAACCTCCAGAGCAGGGGGCCCAGAAGGCCTCCCTCCTGCCTTGCCCGAACTAGCAAACTATGAGTCGTTTAGAAGTGAAGCAGAAAAGTCCCCATGGGTATTCCTTGCCCATTCCCTTGACATAACTGTGAAGGATACCCACTCTCAGCCAGACCACCTGGGAAGGAAATCCTCTCCTGAGATACTCTTGAGGAACCCTCCAACCTTTCTTTGTATGTCAAGGTGTTGTCTGTCTCCACCATAGTCTCCCTTACAATTCTGGCTTCTTTCACAGAGAGTGATAATTCTTATATGTGGGAGGACAAAACACCAAAAAAGAGTAAAAATTCTTTGGGAAGGACAGAAACATGGTCAAGATGAAAACCCACCGTCATTTCCAGATCACAGTCAGAGCGGATGTCTGTAATCCCATCCAGGAGGAAGGGAGTGTGTTTTAAAGGCTGGCCACAGAGAAATTAGGATCTGGCCCTTTTCAGAGTCTTTCTCGGGGCTTTCCGTCCCTGTCTCTAGCTTGGGAGATGGCCACAACACTGGCCTCAGTTGCCTTTGGGCAAGTAGTGGGACAGGAGTCAAAATGCTGTATTGCTTTTCAATATTTTGCTAATGTTTCATCACAATGGCTGCAATAAGAACATAGGAAAATAAGAGAAGCCAATGTTGAATCAGGCCAATGGCCCATCTAGTCCAACACTCCATCACACAGCGGCCAAAATATACCAGGTGCCATCAGGAGGTCCAGCAGTGGGGCCAGGACACTAGAAGCCCCCCACTGCTGCCCCCTCCAGCACCAAGAATAGAGTGCATCACCTGCCCCAGACTGAGAGTTCCCATCTATACCCTGTGGCTAATAGCCACTGATGGACTTCTGCTCCATATGTTTATCTAATTCCCTCTTGAAACTGTCCTTTGGCATCTGTGAAAGATCCTTACCCAGAGAGGCCACGCTCCAGTAGTTCTCCCGCATGACTTCCCGGTAGAGAGCTCTTTGGTCTGGATCCAGGAGGGCCCATTCTGCCACGGTGAAATACACGGCCACCTCCTCAAAGGAAAAGGGACCCTGAAAGAAAAAGCAGAGTCCCTCCTCAGAGATCATAGCAGGAAGAGATTGAACACCGGAAGGGAGGAGTCTGGGGGTGGTGGTCAGGATGTACGGCTTGGCATGGGGAAAGGGAGTGGTATTCAGAGCCTCTCTCGGCCGGACACCTTGGCAAAACTGCTGGAGCAAAAGCCCCCCTGAGAAATTGCTGTTCCCTCCTCAAATCGCCTACCTGGACTGGAGATGCAGCAGCCGTTTCCCCACCTCTGAAAAGACCACAGCTCAACAGCGTCTCTCCACTGCCTGTTAGGGAGACAAAGGAGGGAGGAAGGGTGTTTTCCAGGACTTCCTATTCCACTTGCTTCTTTGTTCCCTGCTTCATGAACCCCTTCCCAGGGGTGTGAGACCTCACCCTGTGTACACTCAACACATTTTTAAACACTTTTTACTCAATTCTGGGAGGGGCCGAAGAGAAGCACCAGGTACCTATGAGGAGTTGTTCCCTCTCAGCTGAGTGAGTGTGAGCTAGCTCACAGTTTTTTAGCCTCCAGCTCACACATTTTTGCCTTCGCTCGGGAAGGGATGGCTCCAGAGCAAACTAATTTATGCAGTGGCCCAATCACTCGCCCACAACTTTAATGACAGTAGTTCACAAAGTAGAATTTTTGCTCACAAGGCTCCGGAGCTTAGAGGGAGCATTGCCTATGAGCCTCAGGGATTATAGATGCTGCCAGCATATTTCAGACTTCTGTGGGACCTCTGTCAGGACTGGGGGAGGAAAAGAGGCGGATGGAAATAACGTTGCCTGGCACCTCACCATCACTCCCGGCCCAGACGTGAGTTGAGCACATCCAGGCTAACATAGAATGAGTTTTCAGAGTCTCTCTTGGCAGGCTGACTTCACAACCAGGTTTTCAGCCAGATGCAACGTCAACGTGACATCACATCTTCTCCAAGCCCCTCCCAAAATGCCTTCCCAAAGCCCCCTGGGGGGGTGCCAGGCCAAAGCCCACCATCCCTATTCCAGCATCCTGTATCCAGTGCCAGATGCTCCTAAAAGAATGGGCACAGAAGCCAAATTTCCACATTATGAGTGGCTCCCGGGAAGTGTTTTCCAGAGCTCTGCAGCCCCGGAAGATGGAGGCTCCCTTTATTCACCGGGTTGAATACCTCTGCCGAGATTTGTCTACCTTATGGAAGGAGGGTGAGACATGGATATTTTAATCAATGTGAGGAATTGCCTTCCATCATTTTGTTTAACTAGTGGACATTGAGTTCTGCAAATCCACTCTTTGTTGTGTGAAGTAGAGTTTGATCTTCGCCCCTGACCTGAACTCTGTCCATCAAATGCACCGGGTGACCCAATCGTATCCAGGCACAAAGAGTCCTTACCAGAGGAGGGGGCATTCGGGGCACGTTCTTGGGCCTGCACTTCTCCTCTTGCCCTGAGGAAGTTCCTTCCGCCTCAGGGAATGTCGCTTCTATGTTCAGGGATGCTCCCAACCTCTGAAAAAGCAGTGAGGGAAATTATTTACTTAATGCACGGCAGTGTGTGTGGCATAGCCAGGAGATTCTAATATTGTCTAGCTGCCAGAAGTTCTAGTTCTTTTAGTGTCATGCACTATTAAGTGGCAAGCTACACTTGTTTTTAAGGCAAGATACACTTCAGAGGTGCGGTGGCTCAAGTGGTTAAGACGCTGAACTGCAGGCTGTGGAAGGTCAGTAGTTCAGCAGTTCGAGACCTGAGAGTGCCGCATGATGGGTGAGCTCCGTCCTAGTTCCAGTTCCTGCCAACTAGCAGTTCGAAAGCAAGAAATTGCAAGTAGATAAATAGGTACCACTTTGGTGGGAAGGTAACGGCGTTCCGTGCACTGTGGTGTTTAGTCATGCCGGCCACATGACCACGGAAATGTCTTCGGACAGCGCTGGCTCTTCGGCTTTGAAACGGAGATGAGCACCGCAAGCCTAGAGTCGGTTCGACTGGCTTTCAAGCAAGGGAACCTTTACCTTACACTTCAGAGGTGGTTTGCCTTTGCTTGCCTCTGGGCCACGGCCCTGGTATTCCTTGGCGATTTCCATCTAAGTATTAGACAAGGCTGAACCTGTTTATCTTCCTGTGATCAGATCCGGCTAGCCAGGGCTATCCCGGCTCAGGGAGCAGCGAGGGAGACGGGCAAGAGAAGGAATGGAACAGACCGAGGAATGGATCCTGCCTCACTCCTAGACTCTGGACCAGTGTTCCCTCTAAGCTGAGTTCGTGTGAGCTAGCTCACAGTTTTTTAGTTTCCAGCTCACAGATTTTTGTCTTATCTCGGGAAGGATGGCTCCAGAGCAAACTAATTTATGCAGTAGCCAAATTGCTTGCTCACAGCTTTAATGCCAGCAGCTCACTTCACAGAGCCAGTTTGGTGTAGTGGTTAAGTGTGCGGACTCTAATCTGGGAGAACCGGGCTTGATTCCCCACTCCTCCACTTGCACCCGCTGATGTTACTTTGGGTCTGTCACAAGCTCTGGCACAGCTGTTCCTGAAAGAGCAGTTTGTGTTAGAGTTCTCTCAGCCTCGCCTACCTCGCAGGGTGTCTGTTGTGGGGAGGGGAAGGGAAAGGAGATTGTAAAAGCCGCTCTGGGACTCCAAGTGACGGGCGGGTTATAAATACAATCTCCTCCTCCTTACAAAGTAGAATTTTTGCTCACAAGGCTCCACTGCTTAGAGGGCGCATTGCTCTGGTGTGTTTGCCTGGAGCAGCAAGCACACCAGAAGGAGAGAATTCAACAAATTCTGGGCGGATGTGAAGAAGATGGAATTTAACAAGGAAAAGTGCCGAGTTCTACATGTGGGTAACAAAAATGAGGAAGATGCATGCTGGACGGGGGATGCACTTCTGGGGAGCAGCGTGTGTGAACAAGACCTTGGGGTACGGGTGGACCATAAGTTAAATATGAGCAGCCAGTGTGATGCAGCGACAAAGAAGGCTAATGCGATCTTGGGGTGTATCAAGAGAGGCACAACATCCAAACTGAAAGATGTGATATTCCCGCTGGGCACTGCATTGGTCAGGCCGCACCTGGAGTACTGTGTGCAGTTCTCAAGGCCTCACTTCACCAAGGATGTGGACAGAACGGAGCGGGTGCAGAGGAGAGCGACCAGGAGGATCGGGGGCCTGGAGACCACGCCCTAAGTGGAAAGTCTGAGGGACCCGGGAATGTTCAGTCTGGAGAGGAGGAGGTTGAGGGGGGACAGGATGGCTCTCTTGAAGCCTTCGAAGGGCTGTCCCTTAGAGGAGGGCAGGGAGCCGTTCCTGTTGCCAGCAGAGGAGAGGACTCCCAATAATGGGTTTAAATTAAGGGCAGGAAGGCACCGGCTGGATAGAAGGAAAAACTTTTTGACAGTAAGAGTTGTGCAAAGTGGAATCAGCTGCCTAGGGGAGGTGTTGAGCTCCTCTGCATTGACAGTCTTTCAGCAGAAGCTGGACAAACCCATGTCAGGGATGCTCCGGGCTGACCCTGCATTGAGCAGGGGGTTGGACTAGATGGCCTCTATGGCCCCTTCCAGCTCTGTGACTCTATGATTCTCTGCAACCTTCTGTCAGCAGACCTGGGGAGTTATCTGGAGGGATCAGAAATCCTCTAGTAGAAGAGGCTGCTGGAGGAGGCTGTAAAATCTCCCTTTGGGATCATTAACACGTGGGACAAATATTAGCCACAGGGTATAGATGGGAACTCTCAGTCTGGGGCAGGTGCCGCACTCTATTCTTGGTGCTGGAGGGGGCAGCAGTGGGAGGGCTTCTGGTGTCCTGGCCCCACTGCTGGACCTCCTGATGGCACCTGGTATATTTTGGCCGCTGTGTGGCAGAGTGTTGGACTAGATGGGCCATTGGCCTGATTCAACATTGGCTTCTCTTATGTTCTTATCTCTCAGGGACATCTTAGGAGAAGGCCAGGTATCGTTGCTTGAACTGGACCTATCAGGAGGGAATTCATCTCACCTGCTCTGCCTGCCTCTTCTCCTCTGCCTGACCCAGGAGGAAACCTTCGGCCAGGGCCACCGCCTGGGAACTGGTCTCCGGCCTACATCCTCGGACCCAGCCCTGCATTTCCTGGGGCAGGAGGGTCAGGAACTGCCCCAGGATCATCAGGTCCAGCATCTGCTTCTTGGTGTGCCTCTCCGGCTCCAGCCACTGGCTGCAAAGTCCATGGAGCCGGCTGCAGACCCCTCGGGGCCCATCGGCCTCAAGATAGCGGAACTGCCGGAACTGCCGGAAGTGCTGGCCGTGTATATCTGAGGTCACCGTGTCCTTATCCAAGGTCTCTGGCACGACTCTTTTCCCGAATTCAACGCCACTCCCAGCTTGGAGGAGAAGGGGGCCTTTGCTTGCTGTCTTGCTAGTTCCAGGTCCTCCTGGGACCTGCTCTTCCATCTCCTGTCTCTTCTCTTGAGTCTCCTCCATCTGTAAAAAGAGGCCTGAATTCCCTCGGCTGTGAAGAGCGGCTTCTCTGTGGGAGGGAAGGAGAGACACAGGCAGTAACATTTCACAAAGAAAAAAAGAGAATGGAGATACACCACCGAACATCACAAACCTTCATATGCTCAGGGGACACGTGAGAACTGCCCTGGCGGATCAGAACAAAAGGGCTTCTTGTGGTTGGTAGACCGGGTTTAATATCATTTTGCTATGTTTTAGATGAAGGTATTTTAAATATGCTGCCTTGGGTTTTTTTGGGACAGTGAAGTGTCTCTGTTTGGCTTTTTAGAGATGTTACAAGCTTAGCCTCTCATTCCTTTGGCTCTGTCTGCCTCAGGGGCTAATTCTTGAGGTAAACCAGAGCCCCCAAAGGACAAGAGGGACTGGGGACGCCTTTCCCATTGCACGCCTCTCTTCACTAGGCCTGAAATGTCAGGCAGGAACTCTGTCCCAAACACCCACCTGAGGGGGCCCAACTCACCCTGACGGAAGGCTCAAGTGGTTAAGACGCTGAACTGCAGGCTGTGGAAGGTCAGTAGTTCAGCAGTTCGAGACCCAAGAGCGCCACATGACAGAGTGAGCTCCCATCTCTAGTTCCAGCTCCTGCCAACCTAGCAGTTTGAAAGCAAGAAACTTCGGTGGGAAGGTCAACAGCGTTCCATGCGCCTTGGTGTTTAGTCATGCCGGCCACATGACCACGGAAACGTCTTCGGACAGCAGCTGGCTCTTTGGCCTTGAAACGGAGATGAGCACCGCAACCCTAGAGTCAGATTCGACTGGCTTCGAGCAAGGGAACCTTTATCTTTACCTTTTTAGTCCGTTGTAATTCGAGGGGATCTCCAGGAACTACCTGGAAATTGGCAACCCCACATCAGGGGGATGAGGAGGAAAGAGGACCAGTCGAATGCCTGGCATTCTGGCCATCCAGCAGCAAACAATGGTGATAACGCAGTACAATATAGTTATAAAGCAAAGGAGCACTGTGTAAATAACGCAGGCAAAGACGCGTCCAAGGAGTATATAGAGAATAATAAGTCGCATTTATAATAACAGGAACATTTGGCTGGTCGCTGACCGTACTAATAATAAAAAAAATAACAGGAACACAATGGTTAATCACTGACAAAAGACACAACAGTGTAAATACTACAATGTGTAAA